>JAFMOC010000040.1:2907500-2935000 GCA_019802505.1 Corydoras sp. C115 | reverse complement strand
GAGAGGTCAGGGGTCCACGTTTCTTTTTTTCTGAGGTGGTTATCCTCGCCAACGCTACACATCAACTTTAATAACACAACAAATTCTCTGCACCTTCTGTACTGCAATGCACTTTACATCATGTTCACATGATGTACATATGTTATGTTCATATTACATAATAATATGGGGAGACCGTCTAGGGGCGTCCGTTTCGGGCGCTGGGCAGATACACCCAGGACAGGACGCCAATCCATCACTGGGCACACACTCACACACACACACACACACACACTCACTCTATATGGGGCAATTTGGAGAATTCAATTGACTTGATCCATGTTTTTGGACTGTGGGAGGAAACCGGAGAACCCGGAGGAAACTTACACGGACACGGGGAGAACGTGGAAACTCCACCCAGATGGGGATTCGAACCGGGAATCCCTAGCGCTGAGAGGAGAACGTGCCAAACCACTAAGCCACCGTGCCGCCCTATATATATATATATATGTATATATCATGTTTATATTATGTATATACATTTATACACTTCACTTCTCGCACCGGTCACTGTTATTAATGCACTTTATGTAAATAAATTATATATTGCACTTCTTCTTGGCCCTGTACTAGTAATCTGCACAATGACAATAATTATATTATAATTATAATAATTATAGTTATTTTACAGTACCAGGCTCAAATTTGGCCACGCCCCCTTTCTTGCACCATTGTCTATTTCCTCCACTTACCGTAGAGACAGACTTTGTTAGTTTTACAATTCCAGAGAGGACATTGTGTCTTTCCACAGACAGGACCCGTGTTGATCTCATCCCAAACCTCGCAGTGAGCTGGAAGCGCCGTCCCGTTTAATACTTCGGGTAACCCAAGCCCCACCCATTTTTACGGTTTACAAACAGAAGAAGGATGTCAAGAGGGGAGGAGTGACCGTTTCACGATATTGTATAATTTATACAACTATTTTAACAACCACTTGAAAGACGAGCCACGTTAAGCACTTCAGTTGGAAAGCATTGGTGGATCCGTTTAAAGCTATAAAACCGAAGAGGCTGTAGATTAGGAGCCGTGTCCTTCCCTTCCTGCACTCTCACGCAGTAATAAATTCACCGGCTCCTCGCTGTTCGGATGGCAGGGCCCTGCCAAGCCGTTTCCACCTATAGAGTCATCCAGCGCCGCGAGGCCAGCCGAGGGAGGACATTCAGCTGCGATCGGAACAGCTGCAACAGATTCGGAGGGACGATCTCATCCCGGCCATTTGTTTTCGGATCGCCCATGTGCTCGAGAGACCACGCTGTCCCTCCGGCTACAAACACAATCATGTGCAATTTCTCCCGGCAGGCCGGTTTACTTAGTAAACACAAAAAGGCGGCGCTAAATCAATCTGTTTGTCGAGCAGGACAGCGCCGTCCAAACATATTTTCGTTACGCCATCTGCAATACATAGCCGCGTAATGGCGCCTGCATCACGGCGAGTGCGATGTGCGGCCAATACAAGAAATCGAGCTGCCGGAACGCCAAACCCTGGCTGCGTGTCTCTGCAATTAGAACCAATCACCAATGGCCTTCGCCACGTTGCTCCCCTTCATAAACGTATGAATATTTAAACTTGTTTTCAGCCTGATGTTTACGAGACTTGCTGTCCAGGCACGTTTGATCCCTTCGCTTCATCTGCGAGTTCACGAGTGTATTTATTTATTTATTCAGCATCTCGCATCTCAAGACTCACTTCCCCTCATTACCCAGCGTTGTGCTCTCTCGCTCCCCCAGTGCTTTCACTGGCCTGTGGATGAGTAACCAGGCCTCGCGTCTTTGTTCTGGTCACCCAGTCGGCTTTTTCTCCCCCCGATTCCTTAGTCACGATAAGTCATGGTTTGGAATCCAACTTGTTTTGAGTTCTTATATAAAGGCCTGGTGATTCACACCCACCATGTGGAGGGTGAGTGGGTACTTTAGGGAGGAACGAGGTCACGCACAACAGTCTTAAAGCGGAAACGGTCAAACAATGGCGTAGCGTGCTGTCGGACATTAACGGGTCCTGAGTCATAGTGCGAGGAACATTTGCTTTGTACACCGACTGGTAAACACACTACGTGCACATTTAAAAACTGGACTCGATGATTGGTCTCCTCGTCTTATAAACTGCGTCTAATGACACATCATTACTTGGATGTGTATTGTTCTGTGTATTGTCCAGTATTTATTGTGACCCTTTGTGTTGGTTGTGTAGTGGCCGTCATGTGTAGCACCTGTTCTTGGAGAACGCTGTCTCGTTCCACATTATACTGTACAGAACTCTATATTGTAGGAATGACAAATAAAATACTTGAATAATTGATACAAGACCATGTATAGGTGTAAATAAAATAGGATCTCATTAATTCAGTACTTTTGGCTTTATTTGGTCTAATGTTCTCCTCTCAGCACTAGGGATTCCCGGTTCGAATCCCCATCTGGGTGGAGTTTCCATGTTCTCCCCGTGTCCGCGTGGGTTTCCTCCGGGTTCTCCGGTTTCCTCCCACAGTCCAAAAACATGGAACAAGTCAATTGTGTTCTCCAAATTGCCCCATATAGAATGCGTGCGTGCGTGTCTGTGTGAGCGAGTGTGTGCCCAGTGATAGATTGGCGTCCAGCAACCGAAACGCTCTCCCCTGGATGGGCATGGGGAACCCCACCTCGACCCTAATGGGATAGGATAAAGCGAACTACATATGACCGAAGGCAGCATCAGATGGTTCTCTAGGAACTCTTCTATGGGAACACCCCAACCTGGTTTGTAAACTGCCCCGAGCAGGTCTCTCCAAGAGGGCAGTGCATTCATCCAAGCAGATTATTGGGACCAAACCTCCGTCCCTGTACCTTCGCAATGATTCTGTTCTAATTTTTCCCAGAAACCAACAGGGAGAAGGATGCCAATAATTACGACTCATTTATTACATGCGGTTGGAGTTGTGGTTCCGCTGCAGGGGTTCGATTCATGTTTTAATTTAAGGGTGGAGTCTGACACACTACACCCTTTTAATTATAGGGGTTAATACTAATGTTCCAAATACTTAACGGTAGGAGTATTACATATTCCAAATTGTGTACCCAAGTCAGACTCTAATGAGTCCACTATCCAGACATTAGAGAGCAGAGGTAATTGCATCGTCATGGGTATTAACGAAATGGTTTTCATTAAACCTTTTTAAAGAGGAATTTCTCAAAATGAATTAATCTTAACCCATTCTACCCCCCATTGTATCTGGCGGGGAGCGTATGGAATAACCTGGCTCACCTGAAGCCTATGTAGCAATCAGGGTTATCCGAGGTGAGCGCTACACAAACAGGACCGGCATTCCAAGCCCTTTTCCTCCTTGGTGCACTAACCCAGGTTAATCTTTTCCACGGCGTTCGGAGCTTAACGTAATCGCTTGGTGAACTTTGGGACTTGCTGCTATTCCACAGACGGCTTTCCTTAATATCAGTGGGGCGACGCTGTGCAGATGTGGCGTTCATCCTTTACAGCTGCGGGCCATTCGTGCTGGATTTACACCTCCGGGTTCTTTCGCGAAGCTACATTGGTTTACCAGGTTTTATGATTTGGGGCCTGAAGCTGGTGGTTTGGCGTAATTGATTCAGATAAATCAGACTGATGGGTGATCCAGAGGTCATTCATTTATAAATGCCGGAGTTGGGCAGCCCATTCTTAAACAGTCACCTATTTGCAACATTAAAAATCCAACCCCTCTGAAAGGGCTTTCTCCAGATGTTCGCGAGCTCTTCGTTGGAATGTTTGCCTATTTATTCAAATAAGCATTTGAGTCACTGACACTGATGTTAAAAGCCTGACTCACAGTCTCTTTAACCCAAAAGGTGTTCTATGTGGTTTAGTCGAGGCTCTGTGAAGTTCAGTCAACGTCATCCACATCTAACGTACCCAAACATATCTCAAACACACCGTAGTGCAGAATAAATAATGGCCTTCCCCAAACATCCATCCATTATCGTCCACTTTATCCTCTACTAGGGTCGCAGGGGGGTGGGTCCCCCATGCCCATCCAGGGGAGAACGTTTCGGGCGCTGGGCAGATACACCCAGGACAGGACACCAATCTATCGCTGGACACACACTCACTCACACAGACACACTCTATATGGGGCAATTTGGAGAATTCAATTGACCTTGATCCATGTTTTTGGACTGTGGGAGGAAACCGGACGAACTCAGAGGAAACCCACGCGGACACGGGGGAGAACATGGAAACTCCACGCAGATTGGGATTCGAACCGGGAATCCCTAGCGCTGAGAGGAGAACATGCCAACCACTAAGCCGCCCGTGCCGTTTTCCCAAAAGAGAAAGCACATGGTCTAAAATGAATGTCATGGAGCTTGATTCTAAGGTCCCGGGCTTGCGATGCCGTTTCCTGCAAGTGGTGTAAATGCTAATTAATGTGTAATTGGTCGCAATAGAAATCCGCCGAAAGCAGAAGACACCAGGCTCTTAAAGAGAAGTGAAAACACATAAAGACCTATGAATCATGTCATCAAGATAGCAAAGGCACAACGACGCCCTAAATAAAGCTGCGGGGTGCAAAATAAACACCTTTAGGGTCTTTGTTTTATAGGTTTGTATAGTGAGTCACGCTCATCACGCATGCTGATGCCATTCAACAGTCATAACCTGACATCGAGTCACAGTGAGGCGGGAATAGAGACTGTTCCCGCCACGACGACAGAATCACGTAATCATTTCAAAATCAATTGATGGACAGGTGCGCCTCACGTATTCTTGACCTCATAGAACACCACACAACCGCACATTAATGACGGTGACCTGCAGGTGGGTCAGATCAGGCCATGTGGGAGCCACGTGCCCGGCTCTCCTTCACCATGTGACGGCGTTACGAAGGACCGTGGGAAAGACATACGGTACAGTGATGTATGCATTTTCACAGACACTTGTCAGGAGTGTTTTTGTAGATGGGGGGGGGGGGGGGCAGGGGAGGGAGGGAGGGAGGGATGGGGGGGAGGGGGGGCAGTATCGATTGATTTCTAGTCTAAACTTGTCTGGGCCTTCGGTGCCGGTAACAAGCTTGCACCTGCTTTCTGACAGTTTCGCATAACACACCTGCACACGCAACAGAAAACTACGTCCATCCTGATTATGGCATCACACACACACACACACACACACACACACACACACACACACACACACTCAAAAACACACATAATTAAGTTTCTGTTAAAACTGCTATATTCTGTTATATACAGAATATATATATATATATATATATATATATATATATATATATATATATATATATATATATATATATATATGGCGGCACGGTGGTATAGTGGTTTAGCATGTTCTCCTCTCAGCACTAGGGATTCCCGGTTCGAATACCCATCTGGGTGGAGTTTCCATGGTCTCCCCGTGTCTGCGTGGGTTTCCTCCGGGTTCTCCGGTTTCCTCCCACAGTCCAAAAAACATGGATCATGTCAATTGAGTTCTCCAAATTGCCCCATATAGAGTGTGTCTGTGTGAGTGAGATTGTGTCCAGCGATAGGTTGGCGCCCTGTCCTGGGTCTATCTGCCCGGCGCCCGAGACGTTCTCCCCTGGATGGGCATGGGGATCCCCCCCCCCCCCCCGCGACCCTAATAGAGGATGAATGAATATATATATATATATATATATATATTAGAAAGAGTTGGTTATTCTCCTGACTGAGAAATGAGTTCTTTAATTACAAGTTTCTAATTGAGAGTTAAGTAAAAGTCAAGGTTCTCTGAGCTCATTGTTGTTTTCGGGTTGATTTATTCATAGAAAAGACTTCATTACAAATCATTTAGAAAGATAATAAGCCCATAAAACTATAAAACATCAGACTTCTTTAAAACACGTAAAGATTTACATGGAACGCAGTCGGGAGAATGAAAGACCTACACAACTCTTAATCACTGATTTACAGCGTTCCATTTCGTCCCACTGCCACTGGTGTAGAACCTCGGGCACTCAGCCATGCGTTTTAAAAGCCATACGCCTTCCACCTTGTGGGAACAATTTGTGTACGGCCGGTTTCTGTTCCAGCGCACAACGCGAGGTCCATTAAGCCATGGCGGGAGGTGTTTAATGTAGCAGACCTGAACGGCGCACACAAATCCCTGACCACGGCCCCGACGGAACGTCTTTAAGATGAGCTAGAACAGAGATCGTGAAGCAGGCCTCTTCATCCAACATCAGGGTCTGAGGTCACGAATGTTTCCTTCCCCACCGAACAACGCAAAGCTTTTAAAAAGTGTGCTGAGCAACTCTCACAACGACGCCATCAACGCTCCTCTGAGTGGAACGCGTAGGTGTCCCGATACTACGGTCCATAGGATGCGCTCTGCCGCACAGATGGAGTCATTGGCAGAGGGTTTTTTTTCGAGATTCGGAATTGGGAGCCATTCCAGATTAATAAACATTCGTGCGTTTTAATAACAATTCAGCTCAAAATTTCCATTTGGAAAGTCATGTTTCAACAAAGCGAAAGCTACGATGCCGTCGAAAAAAAGCAGACTTCAGTTTTTTTTTTTTTTTGTTTTTTTTTTTCCCTCGTGTACTTCAAGCCAAAAGACACAGAACAGTCCTTCAGATCTTTGGGGTCTTTTTATGAGACAGTAATACGCTGCCAGTTTCTGCAGACAGCTTTCAATTAATTCTATTAGAACTGAGATGTAAAGCAGCGAGGTTAAACAGTTGCAAATTTTTTACTACTGAGTAAAAAAAATATTTTTTTTTATTACTGAGACTGCATTACAAAGCTGGATAAGACTTTTTGAATCTTGTTCCTTGTTATAAAACAGCGGAACGTCTCACAAATGCTGTGAGACGGTTTGAAACCACAAGCTCCGAGAGCCTTTTGCGGCGATCATCACATCATCACAGCAACTTTCCCACCGACCTGATGAGGGTGCACGTTTAGAGTTGGAGAGTTCGTGAAGTATGTGGCACAACGGTGTGATTCTCACAATCACATGAGAACATCACGGAAAACCAAACCTGTTTAACAAAAAAAACCAAAAAAAAAAACAAACACGACAAGATGAACGCGCAGGTGTACGGCCTCCGGGTCTCAACATGAGACGAAAGAGGGTGTGATGTGAAAAAATTAAGGGAGACCAGAAAAATGTGAGTGAATTAAAAAGCTGTGATGCCTCTGTGGCAGGAGAGTAGAGTGACATCACTCAGGGGGGGCAATAAAGGGATACAACGTCCCCTTTGCTCTGTTCTCTAATGGTCAGGACCCCAATAGCACCACCCACAGAGATCATAAGAAATCAAAGTCACATGTTGGGACACAACGAGGACTGAAGATTTCTCAAGAACAATACCAGTCAAAAGTTAGACCACGCCCTCTTCTTGCTTTGTCCTCCACTTATCATATGGATGGACTTTGTAGTTCTACAATTGCAGACTGTAGTCCATCTGTGTTCTGTCTTGTTGTTCGTCCCCTGTTGGTTCTCAGGAGCATCACAGAGCAGGTATCATTTGGGTGGTGGATTGTTGATTGTCGGTTCTGCAGAGACACTGATGAGGTGGTGGTGGTGGGGGGGGTGTTAGTGTAGTTTCATTTAAACACCTCAGTCACACTGCTGGGATAGGACTAATGCACCCACCCAATAACCCCTGCTCTGTGATGCCTCTGAGCAATAGAGAACTGAGAACCAACAGGGGACGAACAACAACACAGAACACAGATGGACTACAGTCTGGAATTGTTGAACTACAAAGTCCATCTGTATGGTAAGTGGAGGACATAGATAATGCAGCAAGAAGGGGGCGTGGCCCCCTTCCACTTTATCCTATATTAGGGTCGCGCGGGGGGGGGGGGTTTCCCCATACCCATCCAGGGGAGAACGTCTCGGGCACTGGGCAGATACACCTAGGACAGGGGGGCAATCTATCACTGGACACACACTCACTCACTCACACAGACAGAATTCAATTGACCTTGATCCATGTTTTTGGACTGTGGGAGGAAAGCGGAGAACCCGGAGGAAACCCACGCAGACATGGGGGAGAACATGGAAACTCCACCCAGATTGGGATTCGAACCGGGAATCCCTAGCGCTGAGAGGAGAACATGCTAAACCACTAAGCCACCGTGCCGCCCTCTTGAGACATCCTCTGTCCTCATTGTGTCCCCAACATGTGGCAGCGTCCCACGCTGATTTCTTATGCTCTTAGTGAGAATCTCTTCAGTTTCAAATCCCCACATCGTACCTGCGCCGCCACGTGTCGTGTTTAAAGCGTCAGGACTCACGTTGAAATCAAAGGTGCTGTGTTTGGGACAAAGGCGGAGGCGGTGGTTATCGCCCACACGGGGTCCGTTAACTGCACCGGCGGGTAACATCACCAGAGAACTCGTCCACGAGGTAATGCGCTCAAAGGTAAGTGTCTTGGCTTCGCTGATCACGGGATGGAAAAGAAGTCAGGATGTTTAATGTTTCCTGAGGTTCTAGTCTTCTTTTTTTTTTTTTTTTTTTTTTTTTCTTTTCATGGACAGTGTTTGCGCTTTAAAAAGGCAGCAGATGAAACGTGATAGGCACGGAACGTCTGCATCAGTTCAGAGTAAACGTCTAGACACAACACATTTAGAACATTACAACACATTCACACTGCCCTGGTGCCAAGAAGATCTCTCTCTCTCTCTCTCTCTCTCGCTCACTCACACACTCACTCTCTCTCACACACACACACTTTTAGAAGGGCAACCTCAGGTTGTATGCCCCCCCACACCCCCACTATACAACACGATACAGGTTTGTCCCAAAGTATTAAGCTTACACTTGCTCTTTACATGTGTCTCCAATAAACCCATCATTATGTCTTTGGATGTGAGGGGAAACAAAAGACCCCCCCCCAAAAAAAAAAAAAAAAAAAAGTATTGTTCTTGAGTAATCCATCCATCCATCCATCCATTATCTTCCACTTTATCCTCTATTAGGGTCACGGGGGGGGGGTTCCCCATGCCCATCCAGGGGAGAACGTTTCGGGCGCTGGGCAGATAGACCCAGGACAGGGGGGCAATCTATCACTGGATTCACACTCACTCACACACACACACACACACACACACACACACACAAAAACAAGACAAAAAAAAACACTGAAACACATCTTATGTATCCTCCTCAGTCACCCCAACCACCTGCATTGTCCTCCCACATTCATGAACCCCTCTTTTTTTGTGGTGCTTTTCCACTCCCCCTGTCTGGTGTCTCCATCCTCAGCATCCTTCTGCCAAAATAAACCTCATCCCTCCGCTGTACATGTTCAAACCCCCTAAATCTCACCTCCCTCACTTCGTCTTCCAAAACGTCCCACCCGTACCTCCCCTCTAACAAACTGACCTCGTGGCGTCCACTTCACCCCCGATGGGAATGGCAACGTCCCCCTCGCTCATACAACCTCATATACGCATGAACTCCGTGTATAACATCAATAAATTTGTCTTTAGATGTTCCCGTTTTGGCCTTCCAGAAGAACCTAATCTGAGAGGTACTAATGTGTCCCAGCTCGCCCTGTCCCCCCTTTTGGTCCTCTCCATCCGTCATTAAAACACACGGTCCCCCTCCCCTCCCCTGAGAGAGAGGAGGAAACCTGGCTGACTGAACACTGTTTTTTATCTGGTTACAGACTCCCACCGCCATCGTCCCGAACCCGCTCGCCTCCCGGAGACTGAAACCCTTCACCGCTGCAATTCGAAGTGAAAAGCCTTTTGTCGGGGACCGTCCTCACCTCCACGCCCTTTCGGCACTCCTCAAAGGAGAGCTGATTTACTGGCACTCGCTTGCTTTAGGGATATTTGCTGAATGAATCATTAACGCCCGGGCTCTTGGGGACGGGGCCGGGGACGGGGGGGACGGGGGGGTTCTGTTGACCTGTCCAACGCAGCAGGTCGTGGTGGGAGTAATTACTCCACCTGCAGCCAACCGTGGAGCAGCGGCTTGTTTATCCAGTGCATGTCAGCAGCTGGAGTCTTATTTTATGGGACGATTCGGGTCCCTGACCGCACAAACACAACGTAGTTCCAACGACAGCCGGACAAACAAAGGATGACCTCTTCATTTCACCCGTGTCACCTTTACTGACCGGTCAAAAATAAGACCAACCAGCCCAATTACAAATTACACATGCTGACTAATATTCTAAATACAACAAACAATAAAGGATACCGGGCGGCACGCTGGCTTAGTGGTTTAGCACGTTCGCCTCTCAGCGCTAGGGATTCCCGGTTCAAATCCCCATCTGGGTGGAGTTTCCATGTTCTCCCCCCCGTTTCTGCGTGGGTTTCCTCCGGGTTCTCCAGTTTCCTCCCACAGTCCAAAAACATGGATCAAGTCAATTGAATTCTCAAAATTGCCCCATATAGAGTGTGTGTGTGTGTGAGTGCCTGTGTGCCCAGCGATGGATTGGCGCCCTGTCCTGGGTCTATCTGCCCAGCGCCCGAGACGTTCTCCCCTGGATGGGCATGGGGAACCCCACCGCGACCCTAATAGAGGATAAAGCGGGAGATAATGAATGAATGAATAGAGTATACCTCCATTATGATTTAATTGTTTATAGCCAGTGGAGCACATGGTCTTTGGGAGCGGGCGGCACGGTGGATTAGTGGTTTAGCACGTTCTCCTCTCAGCACTGGGGATTCCCCGTTCGAATCCCAATCTGGGTGGAGTTTCCGTGTTCTCCCCCGTGTCCGTGTGGGTTTCCTCCGGGTTCTCCGGTGTCCTCCCACAGTCCAAAAAAAACATGGATCAAGGTCAATTGAATTCTCCAAATTGCCCCATATAGAGTGAGTGAGTGTGTGTCCAGCGATATATTGCCGTCCTGTCCTGGGTGTATCTGCTCAGCGCCCGAAATGCCCCCCCCCCCCGCGACCCTAGAAAGGATAAAGTGGAGGATAATGGAAGGATGGTCTTTGGGAGCCCTTCTGAAACACATAAGGATGCTTTTATGGACCTTGCTTTGGGCATTGGATCCAAAGGGGGCGCATCCCAAACTGTTTCAGCTCCAAAAAGTCTTAGTTTGGGGTTCGATTAGAGAGGGGTAGCTCAGTGGTTAAGGTGTTGGGCTATCAGTCAGAAAGCTGTGGGTTCGAATCCCAGGTCCACTGAAGTTACCACCGTGGATCCCTCTGCAAAACCCCTAACCCTCATTGCTTCAGGGGGGGGCTATCGGTTATTAAATCCCATGTTCTGACCCCCGCTTTGGATGAAAGTGTCTGCAGAATGACGTCATGTAAGGTATTTAAGGTGGTTGATCTTAGGCGCCACCCGAACGCCATGATTTTAAGAGGTGTGTATCTGTTCCAGGTGCAGACAACTCCCAAAGTGACCCGGTGCAGAAGGCAACTGGGGCCGAGTGTGTGAATAACAAGGGCACTTCGCACTTCCACAGATAAACCAACAGAACCCTCAGGCTGTCGTCCAAAAAAATAAAGCCCCTCTCAGACTCCCCGACGCCCTGCCGCCGCAGTCGGACCTGCCGCCGGGCCCGTGAACACGAAACACCGGGCTCCACACGGCTCTCAGTGCAACTTCCAAGGGGAACTCTTTTATTCCCCTTGAAAAATGTTAGCGATGGGTGTGTGTGTGTGTGTGTGTGTGTGTGTGTGTGTGGGGGGGGGTAAATAAATCACGGCAAGATGTTGGGTGCGTGTGTGCGCAGCGTTGCCTAATCCATCCAGCAACAGTTGGCGAGCAACTGGAAGCAGAACACGGCGTCGCTTACAACCAACAGACGGACAATTCTGACACCACGACGCAACGACGCAACGACACATCAAACGAGCCGCCGCGCTATTCCCCAAAATCCGCGACATTTCCAACAAGTGTCCGCCGGAGGGGTTAAAAATAGATCGTCACTTACCGACCAGCAGGCGAGCTCGGGAGCCGGGAGCCGGGAGCGCCACTCGTGGGTGAAAGTTGACGTCGTGAGCCGTAAATTCCCGCAGAGACGCAGAAAGCGGCAAATTAAAAATCCGAACCGACCGACGCTTTTGGAGACGGGAATCAAACGCCGGCGTCCTGGGATTCGTTTACTAAGTCACTCAAATTGTCACTCAAATTGTCACTCAAGTCGTCACTCAGATTGTCAGTGCGCGTCTGTGACGTGGGAGGTTCGCAGCCGCGCGGTTCGTCGTGCGCAGTTCTTCGGCGCGTCTGCGTTATTTCAGGACGCGCAACTCCGCTCGCCAGGCGCACCGCTTTCCAGCAAGCCCCGCCCCCCCCCCCAAAAAAAAAAACCGCTACCAGGTGCTCATTTGCATCGCCTGCTCCGCCCCGCGGCCAATCCGCGCGCTGCAATTGCAATATGCATTAACCGCCCGCCCGCTGAGGGGCGGGGCTAGGGAGACGCGCACCTGGCGCACTGTGTAGGGCACTACTGCCCGAAGACTTCAGCTTCCATATTCATTCATTCATCATCTCCCGCTTTATCCTCTATTAGGGTCGCGGTGGGGTTCCCCATGCCCATCCAGGGGAGAACGTCTCGGGTGCTGGGCAGATAGACCCAGGACAGGGCGCCAATCCATCGCTGGGCACACACAGACACACTCTATATGGGGCAATTTGGAAAATTCAGTTGACTTGATCCATGTTTTTTTTTGGACTGTGGGAGGAAACCGGAGAACCCGGAGGAAACCCACGCAGACACGGGGAGAACATGGAAACTCCACCCAGATGGGGATTCGAACCGGGAATCCCTAGCGCTGAGAGGAGAACATGCTAAACCACTAAACCACCAAGACGCCAATCCTGAAATTCATTCATCCATTATCTTCCGCTTTATCCTCTATTAGGGTCGCGGTGGGGTTCCCCATGCCCATCCAGGGGAGAACGTTTCGGGCGCTGGGCAGATAGACCCAGGACAGGACGCCAATCCATCGCTGGGCACACACTCACTCACACACACACACTCTATATGGGGCAATTTTGGAGAACTCAATTGACTTGTTCCATGTTTTTGGGCTGTGGGAGGAAACCGGAGAACCCGGAGGAAACCCACGCGGACATGGGGAGGACATGGAAACTCCACCCAGATGGGGATTCGAACCGGGAATCCCTAGCGCTGTGAGGAGAACGTGCTAAACCACTAAGCCACCGTGCCACCCGGATCCTGTAATTGTTGATCTTAAAGCAGTGTATATGTGGCATCATAAATCATACAGGGTTGTTATAAGCAGTAAGCACAAATTTTGGATGTCCCTATATGCTCGCTGAACCCACTACACATTATTATATCCATGAGGTTACACAAAGACATTCACTTCAGAGAGAAAAACGAAACGAAAAACACCCCCCTCCCCCCCTTTTTTTTTACCTGAAAAAATTCCCCCCTTTGTTGTTTTAAAAGAGCCCATCATTACAGAGCAGACTCCTGTAACTGTATGCAATTACCCGCCCGAGGCGCCGAACACTGTGATTTGGCAGCTTCGGCGTCAACAGGCCGGCTTTCGGCGTTCAGCTTTTACTCCAGCGACCGATTCCGGGACGTGAATCCACAACGGAGGCAACACAGGCACCAAGTGTTTGTTGATGGAAAGCCGTCAGGTTTTGGTAATGTAAAACAAAAAAAAACAAAAAAAACAAAAAAAAAAAACCAAACACAGGGCAGAAAGGGTGGAAACCCAAAGAGGGTGCGGTCAGGGGGGACGGTCTTGCGGTAAAGGAGAGGTGAGTGAGCGGGCGGGCGAAAGAAAGAGAGAGTGTGCTGATGCGGGCTGATATGTGTTGATACTTGCCCATCTTCGTTCCTGCGACTGTGAAAAGGGAACGGGGTGGACCGCATGGCTCCGCGGGCAAACCCGCCGGCCCACATCGAAACATGCACACAACTCATCTGCAACATAAGAGATTATCATCATCTGCGCAGGTTAAAAACATTCATTCATTCATTCATCCATTATCTTCTGCTTTATCCTCTATTAGGGTCGCGGGGGGGGGGGGGGTTCCCCATGCCCATCCAGGGGAGAACATCTCGGGCGCTGGGCAGATAGACCCAGGACAGGACGCCAATCTATCGCTGGGTACACACTCACTCACACACACACACTCTATATATGGGGCAATTTGGAGAACTCAATTGACATGATCCATGTTTTTGGACTGTGGGAGGAAACCGGAGAACCCGGAGGAAACCCACGCGGACACGGGGGGGGAACATGGGAACTCCACCCAGATGGGGATTCGAACCGGGAATCCCTAGTGCTGAGAGGAGAACGTGCCAAACCACTAACCCAGGACAGGACGCCAATTTATCACTGGACACACACTCACTCACACAGACACACTCTATATGGGGCAATTTTGAGAATTCAATTGACTTGATCCATGTTTTTGGCACGGCGGCACGTGGCTTAGTGGTTTAGCATGTTCTCCTCTCAGCAGTAGGGATTCCCGGTTCGAATCCCCATCTGGGTGGTTTCCATGTCCTCCCCGTGTCCGCATGGGTTTCCTCCAGGTTCTCCGGTTTCCTCCCACAGGCCAAAAAACATGGATCAGGGTCAATTGATTTCTCCAAATTGCCCCATATAGAGTGTGTGTGTGCCCAGTGATAGATTTCCCCCCCTGTCCTGGGTGTATCTGCCCAGCGCCCGAAACGTTCTCCCCTGGATGGGCATGGGGAACCCCCCCCTCCCCGTGACCCTAATAGAGGATAAAGATAATGGATGGATGGATGGTTTCGATAGTAGGACGGTCACCTTTTACAAACATGCCCTGGGGTTTGCATGTTCTCCCCACGGCTGCCGGGGTTTCTTTATTTTCTGGTCAGGTAAATCCAAAACACTACTATGGGAACACGCACCTGTCCCAAGTTGCTCCCGGTCATTCGCCCAACAGGCACAGGGATAGGCTCCAGCAAAACCCATGACTCTAATTAGGATGGGGGGGAAACGTAATGACTCAATTCCCTTTCATGGCGCCCACAATGCAGCGTCTGTAGTCCTCTCCGTTACCGTTCTGAAGGATCCCTCCGGCTTTTCATGGCGCAGTCATCCAGGTGCCGATACTAAAGAACAAAATGCGCCGTTATCAGAGAACGTGAGTCACTTCTGTCCAGGGATCTTATTATTACAGAACGTATTGCTGTGCGGTGGAGATTTGTTGCAGGTGGAGGTGGCTGGGCTTGTCGGGGCCTTGTATCCGCTATTTATTACCACATAACTGAGGAAACACGATCCGGCCCGGCGCTGAGGAGCTCAATTTTTTTTTTTTTTTTTTTTTTTTTTTTTTTTTTTTTTTTTTGCGAGTCTCATGGTGAACTAATCTCCAGTTTAACTTTTCCTCCTCCACCCCCGGCTCGCCGCCTCTTTTCTTCTCTATGCCTTCGCTGCAGGTCATGCTTTGTGCGTCGTCCTGGCAACTTCCCGTCTTCCTCTCCGAGTGGCTCTGACCTTTGTGAATCGTTCCCCTCGGCCGTTCCCCTCGTCCTCTTCGGCGTACTTATTTTCACGGTTGTTTCTCGCCGTCTGTCATTTCTTTCTCGGATTGTCTCCCACATGAAGAATGGTGACACACACACACACACACACACACACACACACACACACACACACAGTGTTTGTTGGGAGGGAAGTATTAAAACTGCTCGACTTTCACCAAAGTGAAGCGTTTGGTTTTTTTTCTTTCCTTGGTGATAAATCGGTGTGTTTATAGCAGACGCGATGAAGTGTGAAAAAAGCAACAAAAAAAAGCAAAAAAAGCAAAAAAAAAAGCAAAAATAAAAAGCAAAAAAAGCAAAAAAAAAAGCAAAAAAAGCAAAAAAAGCAGGTCCAATCCTGTGAAGAATTCACACACCATGTGATCCATGTTTTTGGACTGTGGAAGGAAACCGGAGAACCCGGAGGAAACCCACGCGGACATGGGGAGAACATGGAAACTCCACCCAGATGGGGATTCGAACCGGGAATCCCTAGTGCTGAGAGGCGAACGTGCTAAACCACTAAGCCACCGTGACGCCGATCCTGAAATTCATTCATCCATTATCTCCCGCTTTATCCTCTATTAGGGTCGTGGTGGGGTTCCCCATGTCCATCCAGGGGAGAACGTTTTGGGCGCTGGGCAGATACACCCAGGACAGGACGCCAATCTATCGCTGGGCACACACTCACTCACACAGACACACTCTATATGGGGCAATTTTGGAGAACTCTATTGACTTGTTCCATGTTTTTGGACTGTAGGAGGAAACCGGAGAACCCGGAGGAAACCCACGTGGACACGTCTTCCTTTCCGAGTGGCTCTGACCTTTGTGAATCGTTCCCCTTCCTCTTCGGCGTACATATTTTCACGGTCACTTTCCTTGTGTTTTTGTTTCTCGCCGTCTCATTTCTTTTTCGGATTGTCCCCCGCATGAAGAATGGTGACACACACACACACACACACACACACACACACACTGTTTGTTGGGAGGGAAGTATTAAAACTGCTCGACTTTCACCAAAATGAAGCGTTCGGCTCTTTTCTTTCTTCGGTGATAAATCGGTGTGTTTATAGCAGACGCGATGAAGTGTGAAAAAAGCAAAAAAAAAAAAAAGCAAAAAAAAAGCAAAAAAAAGCAAAAAAAGCAAAAAAGCAAAAAAGCAGGTCCGATCCTGCGAAGAATTCACATCGGGGGAAAAAACACACACACACACACACACACACACACACACGGCATGCTCGAGTGAGAGGAAAAGAGACAGAAAGGATAAAACTACAGGCCGTCTGCGGGATTCAGATAAGATTAGACCGACTGAGAGTCAAACTCAGGTTTAAACCTCGGCTTTTTCCATTATCCTCCACTTTATCCTCTACTGGGGTCACGGGGGGGGGGGGGGGGGGGGGGGGGGGGGGGGGTTCCCCATGCCCATCCAGGGGAGAACGTTTCGGGCGCTGGGCAGATACACCCAGGACAGGACGCCAATCCATCGCTGGGCACACACTCACTCACACAGACACTCACACTCTATATGGGGCAATTTTTGGAGAATTCAATTGACTTGATCCATGATTTTTGGACTGTGGGACGAAACCGGAGAACCCGGAGGAGACCCACGCAGACACGGGGAGGACATGGAAACTCCACCCAGATGGGGATTCGAACCGGGAATCCCCAGTGCTGAGAGGAGAACATGCTAAAGCCACCGTGCACGTCCCCAATTCGATTCCTGGTTCCGCCAAGTACTCTAGGTGAAGTGCACTTGAGCAAGGCACCTAACCCCCAATTGTTCTGCAGGTGCCGTGTACAGGGTGCTCACTTCACTCAGTGTGTGTGTGTGTGTGTGTGTGTGTGTGTGTTGAGTTTCCATGTTATATGTTCCGTGTCTGTGTGGGTTTCCGCCGGGTTCTCCGGGTTTGCCCCCCCAGACTCCAAAGACATGGTTTTAAGGTAAATTTCATTCATCCATTATCTCCCGCTTTATCCTCTATTAGGGTCGCAGGGGTGGGGGGGGGGGGTTCCCCATGCCCATCCAGGGGGGAACGTCTCGGGCGCTGGGCAGATAGACCCAGGACAGGACGCCAATCTATCGCTGGGCACACACTCGCTCACACAGACACACTCTATATGGGGCAATTTGGAGAACTCAATCGACTTGATCCATGTTTTTGGACTGTGGGAGGAAACCGGAGAACCCGGAGGAAACCCACACGGACACGGGGAGAACATGCAAACTTCGAACCGGGAATCCCCAGCGCTGAGAGGCGAACGTGCTAAACCACTAAGCCACCGTGCCGCCTGTTTTAAGGTAAATTTGGTGCTCCGAATTGCCCCATATAGTGTGTGTGAGTGAGTGAAATGTGAGCGTGTCCCCAACGATGGATGGGAAACGTTCTCCCCTGGATGGGGCATGGGGAACCCCCCCCCCCCCCACGACCCTAATATGGTATGAAGTGGTAGATAATAGATGGACGAATGGAACCTGAGACGTGATACGTTCTCCAAAATACAAGCGCCATTTGAGATGAGCCCCCCCCGCCCTCTTACCTACCCCCCCGCCCCCTTACCCACCCCCCCACCCCCCCAACGCACTATGAAAAATCGGCTGGCCGTCGAAAACGTAACGTTACAGCGACCCGACCGACATTACAAACACGCCCAAGTGTGTTTGTCGACATTTCTGTGGCAGAGCCCGCCGGCTCGGCAGCCGACCGCATCAGTCGGCCCGGCGCGTTCTCTCCACGTTCCACGTTCTCGTTCGACGGAACACCAAAATAAACGCTTGGCTTTTCACTCGTGCCGCATGTTTTTTTCTCGAAGCCAATGGTGACATTTGTTTAATGACATAAACACATCCGGCATCGTCCTTATTTTAAAAAGTCCCTTTGTCCACGGCTTTCATGTCGGGCCGTTATTTTACGCTGCAGGAGAACGCGTGGACATCCATCCATCCATTATCTTCCATTTATCCTCTATTAGGGTCGGGGGGGGGGGGAGGTTCCCCATGCCCATCCAGGGGAGAACGTTTCGGGCGCTGGGCAGATACACCCAGGACAGGACGCCAATCTATCACTGGGCACAGACACTCTCTATATGGGGCAATTTGGAGCATTCAACCGACCTTGATCCATGTTTTTGGACTGCGGAGAACCCGGAGGAAACTCACGCGGACACGGGGAGGACATAGAAACTCCACCCAGATGGGGATTCGAACTGGGAATCCCTAGCACTGAGAGGAGAACATGATAAACCACTAAGCCACCGTATATATATATATATATATTCATTCATTCATTATCTCCCGCTTTATCCTCTATTAGGGTCGCGGTGGGGTTCCCCATGCCCATCCAGGGGAGAACGTCTCGGGCGCTGGGCAGATACAACCCAGGACAGGGCGCCAACCTATCACTGGGCACACACTCACTCACACAGACACACTCTATATGGGGCAATTGCAAATGGAAACTCTACCCAGATTGGGACGGCCACGGTTCTGCAACATACACTGAACACGAGTGGGGCCACGGTTCTGGAACGGCCCCCTTCCTGCCCCAGACCGGTTTGAGACCCCAGACGAGGCTCACGCCGAGCCGAAACAGGACAGGACTGACACGCAGGACGGACGGAAACGGCTGACAGGCAGGACGAAGAACACGGCGCTCTGGAATTCCATTGTACGCTCAACAACGCAAACAAACCGACCCCGAGGCCCCAAGCCGTGAAAAAGCGTCCCCGAATATTACTCCTGTACGGGGGGGCGTTATGTGGGCTTTATCCACTATTAGGGTCGCGCGCGCAGGGGGGGGGGGGGGGGGGGGTGTTTCCCCATCCCCATCCAGAGAAGAACATCTCGAGCGCTGGGCAGATACACCCAGGACAGGGCGCCAACCTATCGCTGGGCACACACTCACTCACACACACACACTCTATATGGGGCAATTTGGAGAACTCAATTAACTTTGATCCATGTTTTTGGACTGTGGGAGGAAACCGGAGAACCCGGAGGAAACCCACGCAGACACGGGGAGAACATGGAAACTCCACCCCCCCCAATAGAGGATAAAGTGGAAGATAATGGATGGATGGACCTCACAATTACATGTTGGATGAATGGACAAAAAATACACACACGCACACACACACACACACACACACACACACACGCAACACACACACACACACACACACACACACACACACGCACACACACACACACACCTAAATCTCCACAAACAGCCGGCACTGAGAATAAAAAGTCATTAAAGTAGGTGTAACCTGTAGGCGTCGCAATGCTTTCGGTTATTATAGCTTTTAACGTCAAAACGTCATCCTCACACACTAACCACTGTTTTGTCTCTCTCACACACACACACACACAACACACACACACACACACACACACAGCTGTTGAGAGGCAGAGTGTTCGGCCGGCGCGCCGTCGATGTCACGACGGCAGAACGCGGGGAACTCGCCCGCAAAGCTGGCATTCCGCTCGTTCTCCCGCCGAAGACCCCTCGCTCGCTCGCTCGCCCATGGACCGCCGAGTCGACCGCACGACCGAATTCACACAGCATTTCAGCTGCATCTGCCACGCGGCCTGGACAAATGGTCCCACGTTGTTGAAGCAGGGTGTGCCGACACACATGCATGTGAGGACCCCCCCCCCCCCCCCCCCCCCCCCCCCCCCCCCCCCCAAAAAAAAAACCTCACAACCCACCCCATCCCACCCCACCCCACCCCGACGGCCTGGACCGTCTGCCTGTAGCCCGGGTGTCCTCTTTCAAAACGGCTCAGCGTCTCAGGAATTTCATAGTTTGGACCGACTTTCCGAGACCGAGCGTCCACCCCCCCCCCCCCACCCTGAGTGGTGGAGTTTCCATGTCCTTCCCGTGTCCGCGTGGGTATCCTCCAGGTTCCCCCACCCCACCCCACCTCCGACGGCCGGACCGTCTGCCTGCTCGCCCGGGTGTCCTCTTTCAAAACGGCTCAGCGTCCTCAGGAATTTCAGAGTTTGGACCGACTTTCCGAGACCGAGCGTCCACCCCCCCCCCGTTCCCCCCCACCCCGAGATGTAAACGAGCCCAGGATAAATCATGGGGGGGGGTGGGGGGGGGGGGGGGGTTGTTGTCGTGGAAGCTTGGCGCGCTGATGATGATGGCCGTGCGGTTTTATTTGAAATGAGATAAGTAACACTTGTCGGTCCGGGGCCCTCGGGGGACCGATGACTCGGGGCTCTTTGTTCTTAAGAATGCCGACGTAATGGAGCCGGATACAAGAGCGGAGGCTCGTAACTCTGACTGACGCGATCAGGTACGTCAGAATTCACGATGGATATGAGAACATTCATTCATTCATTCATCCATTATCATCCGCTTTATCCTCTATTAGGGTCGCAGGGGTGGGGTGGTTCCCCATGCCCATCCAGGGGAGAACGTTTCGGGCGCTGGGCAGATACACCCAGGACAGGACGCCAATCTATCACTGGGCACACACTCACTCACACACACACACTCTATATGGGGCAATTTGGAGAACTCAATTGACCTTGATCCATGTTTTTGGACTGTGGGAGGAAACCGGAGAACCCGGAGGAAACCCACGCGGACACGGGGAGAACGTGGAAACTCCACCCAGATGGGGATTTGAACCGGGAATCCCTAGCGCTGAGAGGAGAACATGCTAAACCACTAAGCCACCGTGCCACCTACGAGAACTTCATTCATTCATCATCTTCCGCTTTATCCTCTATTAAGGTCGCGGAGGGAGGGGGGGGGGGGGTTCCCCATGCCCATCCAGGGGAGAACGTCTCGGGCGCTGGGCAGATACACCCAGGACAGGACGCCAATCTATCGCTGGGCACACACTCACTTCACCCAGACACACTCAATATGGGGCAATTTGGAGAATTCATTTAACCTTAATCCATGTTTTTTGGACTGTGGGAGGAAACCGGAGAACCCGGAGGAAACCCACGTGGACACGGGGAGAACGTGGAAACTCCACCCAGATTGGGATTCGAACCGGGAATCCCTAGCGCTGAGAGGAGAACATGCTAAACCACTAAGCCACCGTGCCGCCCCTATTAATAATAATAATAATAATAATAATAAATAATAATATTTTCTATATATTATTTTCTGGTTTCCACCCGCAGTCCAAAAACATAAGATTCAAGGTCAACTGGCCGCTCTAAATTGCCCCTATATAGTGTGTCTTCTGTGTAAGTGGGTGCCAATCCATCAGTGGGCATACGCACCATAGAGGGGCAATTTAGAGGACTGCCAACCACTACGCCGAAACTATGACAATCAACATTATTCCCATTACATAGATAGGACAGTGATGTTTACAGTTACCCCTCGCCCCCCCCCCCCCCCCACATCCATCTCCTGCACTAACGGGGTAAAAATTGGGGAAATGCCCTGAACAGGTGGCCAGCGTATCGCAGGGCAAACGCACAAACACATCTGCACCTAGGGAAATTTTATGCCGCCTTTTGACCCACCGGAATGTTTTCGAACTGTGGGAGGACACCGGAGCTCAGTAAACCCCCCCCCCCCCCACACACACACACACACACACACACACACACACACACACACACACACACACTCCCCCCCCCCCACACACACACATGGAGAGAACATGCAAACTACACAGAAAGAATCTGGTCTGCAATCGAGATAAAGGATTTTTGGCAGGCTAAGCACTACACCCCTGGGGTACAGTCATTCTGGAACCAAAAAAAAAAGGGGGCCTTCCCCAAACTGTTTTCACAATTAGAAGTGCACAAATTGTCCAAAACACACACATGGGACTGAAGGCAATACGTCCTATCCCTGCACGTCCATGTCCACATTTCTGCCGTAGCCGACGATTGTTCCCGTCCTTTTAATGCTGTCATCACCCTCCTGTTTAAATGCCCCCTAAATTTCCAAACATACCAAACCCCGCCCCCCCCCACACACACACACACTTCCAGTTACCCCCCACCCCCCCGCCCCACCAGTGATAAGCCCACAGCTATAACGGGCAGGAAGGTGAGGCCGAGCACCCTGAGGGCACCGCGTCCACATGGATACAGCGATCTAATTCTGAGGCTCCAGGTATAAACCCAACACTCATTCCCGCCGTGTCTCTGCCCCCCCCCCCCAACACCCCCACCCCCGTTCGTTATCTCACTCTATAGTGAGAGTGAGCGGGGGGGGGGGGGGGGGGGGGGGGGGGGTGCAGGGGGGGCCTTCAGAATGTATGCCATTGCGATACAGTGAGAGCACCGGCTAAAAATATCCCCCGACACACACAGCCTCCCAAACAGGGTCAGGGTAAACATACACACCGACACCCTCAAGGGCAATTACATGGACACACACACACACACACACACACACAAAAAATGCACACACCTATCGTAGTGTGCCAACTCATCAAATGCAAATGACGGAAGTCTATGCCATCCAGGGGAGAACGTCTCGGGCGCTGGGCAGATACACCCAGGACAGGGCGCCAATCTATCACTGGACACACACTCACTCACACACACACTCTATATGGGGCAATTTGGAGAACTCAATTGACCTTGATCCATGTTTTTTGGACTGTGGGAGGAAAGCGGAGAACCTGGAGGAAACCCACGCGGACACGGGGAGGACATGGAAACTCCACCCAGATGGGGATTCGAACCGGGAATCCCTAGTGCTGAGGAGAACATGCTAAACCACTAAGCCACCATATATATATGTATATTCATTCATTCATTATCTCCCGCTTTATCCTCTATAAGGGTCACGGGGGGGGGGGGGGGTTCCCCATGCCCATCCAGGGGAGAACGTTACGGGCGCTGGGCAGATACACCCAGGACAGGGGGGGCAATCTATCACTGGGCACACACTCACTCACACAGACACACTCTATATGGGGCAATTTGGAGAACTCAATTGACTTGATCCATGTTTTTGGACTGTGGGAGGAAACTGGAGAACCCGGAGGAAAGCCCCGCGGACACGGGGAGGACATGGAAACTCCACCCAGATGGGGATTCGAACCGGGAATCCCTAGCGCTGAGAGGAGAACATGCTAAACCACTAAGCCACCATATATATATATATATATATATATATATATATTTATATATAAATGTACCCATGAATCAATAACTGATTATAAAAACATGTAGTTCCAGTCCTTAATTCTGATTGGCTAATGCATTTGTGACATCATTAACAATAACACACCCCTCTGAGCATCAGTGCGTGATATACAATACATTCATTTTAAATCATAAAGCACAGATGAATACAAACAGCGAGCCGATTCCTCGCTCACGTCCTCGCCGTGTCCCCGTGGGTCTCCGCCCACAGTCCAAAAACATGGATTCAAGGTGAAGTGTCCGCTTTAAATCGCCTTGATCTAAATTGCCCCTACATAGTGTGTATGTGTGTGAGTGAGTGATAGATTGGCACCCCGTCCCGGGTGTGTCTGCCCAGCGCCCGAAACGTAGCCGAGGATTAAGTGGACGATAATGGACAGCGGCTGGACGTTCCGCACACTCCGAATGCAGAACATGTGGCGGCGCGGTCAGGACAAATGGGACAAAGCCGGGATCGAATTAGCCGGGTTTACAGGGTCACGCCTGAGTGGAACCGGCTGCAGAGGCGGTGAGGACGGCGTGAGGACGGGGGGGGGACGGCGTGAGGACGGCGTGGGGACGGCGTGAGGACGGCGTGGGGACGGGGGGTCACATGTTAGGGGTGATTTTTATTTGGCTTCGAGGGCAAATTAGCCCTGATGAACACCAACCGCTCGCTTTCCTAATTACAGCCAGAAAGCACCACGTCTGCGGAGCTTTAAAGGGGAAGAAAAACAAAAATCCCTCGGCTGCGACATGACAGTTTTGACGGATGGACCACTTAAAAATCCATTACTCAGCAAAACAGATGGGGCAATTCTGTTAAAACGAGGGTTTACGCTTTCCCTTTAATCATCACCCGAAAGCTTTCTGCTCATCTTCTGATGTTGGGTTCTGCAATATGAAGAAGTCAACCTGAGTGCTTCTTGTTGGGGTGGCTTAGTGGTTTGGCATGTTCTCCTCTCAGCGCTAGGGATCCCCGGTTCGAATCCCCATCTGGGTGGAGTTTCCATGTTCTCCCCGTGTCCGCGTGGGTTTCCTCCGGGTTCTCCGGTTTCCTCCCACAGTCCAAAAAAACATGGATCAAGGTCAATTGAATTCTCCAAATTGCCCCATATAGAGTGTGTCTGTGTGAGTGTGTGTCCAGCGATGGATTGGCGTCCTGTCCTGGGTCTATCTGCCCAGCGCCCGAGACGTTCTCCCCTGGATGTACATGGGGAACCCCCCCCGCGACCCTAATAGAGGATAAAGCAGAAGATAATGAATGGATAGAACTATTGGGGTCGGCACGGAGGCTTAGTAGTTTAGCATGTTCTCCTCTCGGCGCTGGGGATTCCCGGTTTGAATCCCCATCTGGGTGGAATTTCCATGTTCTCCCCGTGTCGGTGTGGGTTTCCTCCGGGTTCTCCGGTTTCCTCCCACAGTCCAAAGACATGGATCAAGGTCAATTGAGTTCTCCAAATTGCCCCATATAGAGTGTGTGTGTGTGTGTGCGCGCGAGTGAGTGTCCAGCGATGGATTGGCGCCCTGTCCTGGGTGTATCTGCCCAGCGCCCGAAACGTTCTCCCCTGGATGGTCCTAATAGAGGATAAAGCGGAGGATAATGGATGGATGGATTTCTTTCTGTTACTGTTTGTAAGAATTAAAAGTGTCCTCTGAATCGAGTTCACAGCTTCATGTTCAGGTGGACGGAGAGACGCCGAGACGCCGGGGGTTTGGAACACTGTGGAGGAAGAACGAAAGAACGTAGAAGCAACACACAGAATACCAACAAGGTTCGTATTTATTACTGAAGGCTATTTTCATTTGATATAAGAGAGAAGATCAGGAATAAAAGAGCTATGAACAGCCTCACGCAAACAGAACACAGAACCCCAGCACAACTCCGGTGTTTTCAACAATAAAACTAAAACTATCTTCTTTTTTTTAAAGGTTCTACCACAATTTCTGGGCTTTTGGTTAAGGATCCAGCCTGAAGGTCCCTGGTTCCATTCCCGTACTGAAGAGCCCATTAACAAAGCATTGAGATGCTGAGGATGGAGCCACCAGGCAGGAGGAGGACATGCAACTGGTCGGAATGATGGAAGGTGGCGTGGGAGACGGAGCACAATGATCCCATGTGGCGCCCCCTAATGGGACAATCCACAATGATGGTTTTTTCCCCCAATATGTGGAATAAACAGTAACAGGACATTCATTCCTTCGTTATCCTACGCTTTATCCTCTGTTAGGGTCGCGGTGGGGGGGGGGGGGGGGGTTCCTCATGCCCATCCAGGGGAGAACGTTTCGGGCGCTGGGCAGATACACCCAGGACAGGACGCCAATCTTTCGCTGAACACACACTCACTCACACTCTATATGGGGCAATTTGGAGAACTCAATTGACTTGATCCATGTTTTTTGGACTGTGGGAGGAAACCGGAGAACCCGGAGGACACCCACGCAGACACGGGGAGGACATGGAAACTCCACCCAGATTGGGATTCGAACCCGGGAATCCCTAGTGCTGTATTAATTGTTGATGAGGGGTTAACGTCTCCTTCGTCTCACCTGGAGTTTGGCCGGGGTGTCCAGACGTTTGCGTGAGACTGAACACAGACATTTGGAAAGCCCTGGCTGAACGGCGCCGCCCTGCTGACGGTTTGGGGTCGTTTGGGCCAAAGATGGAAAGTCTTTAAACGTAACCCTGAAGCGTTTTTTTTAAATCTGTATCCAAACAAAACAAATAAATAATAAAAAATAAAAAAGAAACAGGATCTGAATAAGGATGAACGCACCGCGCTCTGAGGTCCGGCTCGTTGAGGAGGTTGATGATGAGGTTGCGTTTTTTTTTATTGTTATAAATCGGCGGTCGTACGGATCTGTGATCAGACCAGGGCTTTCCAAATGTATTTATTTTTTTAAGATGCGACAGTAACCACGGCCGCGCACCGGATCGATGGAGATCAGCACACAGAACGGCCGTCCGTTCACCTTAAACGTCTGCGAAACATCAAAAGCCGTTAAAACTATGAAAATAGATGATTTATTCAGACCTCACGTCAGTCTGTTCACCACAGACCAACTGTATGACAGTTCAGAAACTCTAGAACACCCCCACCCACCCCCATCCATCCATCAGGGCCACCTGAAAAAAAGAATTAGGATTTAAGAAACTTCACAAACGGTTTCTATACACCTCCATTCTGCTCCACCACCTCCTGTAAAGATGGACTTTGTAGTTCTACAGTCACATTCTGTAGTCCATCTGTTTGTGTTCTACAGTACATACTGTATATTCTGTTCTAATGCTCAGAACCCCAATAGTACCATCCACAGAGCAGGGGTTATTGGGTGGGGGCATTAGTCCTATCCCAGCAGTGTCACTGAGGTGTTTAAATTAAACTACACTAACACCCCCCCCCACACCACCACATCAGTGTCACTGCAGAACTGACCATCGACAATCCACCACCCAAATGATACCTGCTCTGTGATGCTCCTGAGAACCAACAGGGGGCGAACAACAACACAGAACACAGATGGACTGCTGACTTCTCTGATGGTCAGAACCGCAATAGTACCACCACAGAGCAGGGGTTATTGGGTGGGGGCATTAGTCCTATCCCAGCAGTGTCACTGAGGTGGAGAAATGAAACTACACTAAACCCCACCACCACCACATCAGTGTCACTGCAGAACCGACAATCAACAATCCACCACCCAAAGGATACCTGTTCTGTGATGCTCCTGAGAACCAACGTCAAAACAAACCCAAACGTGTGCTGAATTAATGAGCAGGCTCGTTAAGCGGTTCCCAATAAAGTGCTTAATACAAAAACCAGATAAATAATTAATAAACACAGCTTTTAACACAAAAGAACGAAGCGAAGCAACGTCTCATTAGGGTTTTAATAATTACCGTTTTTATATATTATATA
>JAFMOC010000040.1:2682500-2902500 GCA_019802505.1 Corydoras sp. C115 | reverse complement strand
GTTGTTGTTCGCCCCCTGTTGGTTCTCAAGAGCATCACAGAGCAGGTATCATTTGGGTGGTGGATTGTTGATTGTCGGTTCTGCAGTGACACTGATGTGGTGGTGGGGGGGGGGGGGGTGTTGGTGTAGTTTCATTTCTCCACCTCAGTGACACTGCTGGGATAGGACTAATGCCCCCACCCAATAACCCCTGCTCTGTGGTGGTGCTATTGGGGTTCTGAGCTTTAGAGAACAGAGTACACAGTATGTACTGTAGAACACACACGGATGGACTACAGAATGTGACTGTAGAACTACAAAGTCCATCTTTACAGGACGTGGAACCGAAAGCATGGACGATAACCGGGGGGGGCGTGTCCAAATATTAAAAACTAATATTAATAAACAGAGAGACCATCGAGTGTCCATTCGCACGTTCTTAAAAAGACGGCGTTTGTTCCGTTTACGTTCCTACCTGCAGCTGTTTGTTGACCCGAGACGGGAAGACGAGTCCGGGACAGTCGCACAGTTTGACCGTGGGGGTCAGGTAATACGTCTGAAAGTACTTGGTGTGTCCGGGGGTGCGCGACACGCTCACCACCTTCCGGCCCACCAAGCCGTTCAGCACCGACGACTTTCCGACGTTCGGGAACCCTGCGGCGACAAAACCCATTCATTCATTCATTCATTCATTCATTATCTTCAGCTTTATCCTCTATTAGGGTCGCGGGGGGGGGGGGGGAGAACGTCTCGGGCGCTGGGCAGATAGACCCAGGACAGGGGGGCAATCTATCACTGGACACACACTCACTCACACAGACACACTCTATATGGGGCAATTTGGAGAACTCAATTGACCTGATCCATGTTTTTGGACGCGGCACGGTGGCTTAGTGGTTTAGCACGTTCTCCTCTCAGCGCTAGGGATTCCCGGTTCGAATCCCCATCTGGGTGGAGTTTCCATGTCCTCCCCGTGTCCGCGTGGGTTTCGTCCGGGTTCTCCGGTTTCCTCCCACAGTCCAAAAACATGGATCAAGTCAATTGAATTCTCCAAATTGCCCCATATAGAGTGTGTCTGTGTGAGTGAGTGTGTGTCCCGTGATGGATTGGCGTCCTGTCCTGGGTCTATCTGCCCAGCGCCCAAAACGTTCTCCCCTGGATGGGCATGGGGAACCCCACCGCGACCCTAATAGAGGATAAAGCGGAAGATAATGAATGAATGATTGTTTTTTTGGACTGTGGGAGGAAACCGGAGAACCTGGAGGAAACCCACGCGGACACGGGGAGAACATGGAAACTCCACCTAGATGGGGATTCGAACCGGGAATCCATAGCGCTGAGAGGAGAACGTGCTAAACCACTAAGCCACCTTGCCGCCCAAATCCATACAGTTACAATAAAATAAGAGCAGAACAGTCTTCGCTCCGATGCTGTGGACCATGTCCTGTGGACCATGTGCTGTGGACCATGTCCTGTGGACCATGTGCTGTGGACCATGTGCTGTGGACCATGTGCTGTGGACCATGTGCTGTGGACCATGTCCTGTGGACCATGTGCTGTGGACCATGTCCTCACCTATGCAGCCCAACGTCAGAACCCCGTCTTTGAAGATCTCCCGCGTGGGGCTGCTCATCTCCATCGCGACATCGCTGTGGTGCTCCACCAGCACGGATTCGGCCCCGTCCTCGGCCCCGTCCTCCGCCCCGTCCTCGGCCCCGTCCCGACCCGTGGCGACCGCGTCCCTCTGGATCTTCTTCTCCCAGCTGCTCAGGTCCACTGGAACAACAGCCGTCCCTCATTAACGAGGACGTGAGGGACATCGGGACCGATTACATTTTGGGAATGTTCTACCTTTTCCTGCCGTGATCTCCTGACACGCCCTCAGTATGTGGACCGGTCCTCCTGCCTGACCCCAGCCGCCCTTCCTACGCATTCTCCTCTTCTGCAGCACTGCGGGGGGGGGATAGAGGCAGATGAGTGAGTGAGTGAGTGAGTGAGCGAGCGAGGGAGTGAGCGAGCGAGCGAGTGAGTGAGTGAGTGAATGAGTGAGTGAAGCAGAATAGTCTTCGCTCCGAATGAGTCAGTAAGTGAGCGAGCGAGTGAGTGAGTGAATGAATGAGTGAATGAGCGAGTGAGTGAGAGAGTTGAGCGAGCTAGCGAGAGAGAGAGTTGAGCGAGCGAGTGAGTGTGTGTGTGAGTGAGTTAGCGAGTGAATGAGTGAGCGAGTGAATGAGTGAGTGAGCGAGAGAGTTGAGCGAGCGAGCGAGTGTGTGAGTGAGCGAGCGAGTGGATGAGTGAGTGAGTGTGTTGGATGTATGAACTGTAGGCGACTTGTACTCACAGCTGCGAGTGAGTGAGTGAGCGAGTGAGTGAGTGAGTGAGTGAGCGAATGAGTGAGTGAGCGAGTGAGTGAGTGAGTGAGCGAATGAGTGAGTGTGTTGGATGTATGAACTGTAGATGGTTTATACTCACGGCTGCTGTACGGCTGTGAGTGAGCGAGTGAGTGAGTGAGCGAGTGAGTGAATGAGTGAGTGTGTTGGATGTATGAACTGTAGGCGACTTGTACTCACAGCTGCGAGTGAGCGAGTGAGTGAGTGTGTTGGATGTATGAACTGTAGACGGTTTATACTCACGGCTGCCGTACGGCTGTGAGTGAGCGAGTGAGTGAGTGAGCGAGTGAGTGAATGAGTGAGTGTGTTGGATGTATGAACTGTAGGCGACTTGTACTCACAGCTGCGAGTGAGCGAGTGAGTGAGTGTGTTGGATGTATGAACTGTAGACGGTTTATACTCACGGCTGCCGTACGGCTGTGAGTGAGCGAGTGAGTGAGTGAGCGAGTGAGTGAATGAGTGAGTGAGCGAGTGAGTGAATGAGTGAGTGTGTTGGATGTATGAACTGTAGGCGACTTGTACTCACAGCTGCGAGTGAGTGAGTGAGTGAATGAGTGAGTGTGTTGGATGTATGAACTGTAGACGGTTTATACTCATGGCTGCTGTACGGCTGTGAGTGAGCGAATGAGCGAGTGAGTGAATGAGCGAGTGAGCGGATGAGCGAGTGAGCGGATGAGCGAGTGAGCGGATGAGCGAGTGAGCGGATGAGTGAGTGAGCGGATGAGTGAGTGAGTGTGTTGGATGAATGAACTGTAGAGGGTTTGTACTCATGGCTGCCGTACGGCTGTGAGTGAGAGAGTGAGTGGATGAGTGAGTGAGTGAGTGAGTGAATGAATGAATGTATGAACTGTAGAGTACTCACGGCTGCCGTACGGCTGTGAGTGAGTGAGCGTGTGAGTGAGTGAGTGAGCGAGTGAGTGGATGAGCGAGTGAGCGGATGAGTGAGTGAGCGGATGAGTGAGTGAGTGTGTTGGATGAATGAACTGTAGAGGGTTTGTACTCATGGCTGCCGTACGGCTGTGAGTGAGAGAGTGAGTGAGTGAGTGAGTGAGTGAGTGAGTGAGTGAATGAATGAATGTATGAACTGTAGAGTACTCACGGCTGCCGTACGGCTGTGAGTGAGTGAGCGTGTGAGTGAGTGAGCGTGTGAGTGAGTGAGTGAGTGAGTGAGCGAGTGAGTGAGTGAATAAATTGTAAAGTACTCACGGCTGCCGTACGGCTGCCCGGGGTGCGAGGTGAAGAAGACGCAGTGCAGCCGGGGAAAGCGTTTGCACAGATAGTGTCTCCAGGCCAAAGCGAGCGGCGCGGGGCAGAGGTCAGCCTTGTTCAGAACCAGCACCACCTGCTTCAGGAGGTCGCCCGTGACGTAGTGATACAGAGCGGGAGGGAACTGCAACACCTAACGCAGAACACACACACACACACACACACACACACACACACACACACACACAGTGTAGTGGAGGGTGCTGCGTGGGGGGGGGGGGTGTTAGGGTAGGGACAGAGGGCAGGCGCGCTATAAAAGGCAATTACGTTAAACCAAAAACATGGATCAAGTCAATTGAATTCTCCAAATTACCCCATATAGAGTGTGTGTGTGTGAGTGAGTGTGTGCCCAGTGATAGATTGCCCCCCTGTCCTGGGTGTATCTGCCCAGCGCCCGAAACGTTCTCCCCTGGATGGGCATGGGGAACCCCCCCTCACCCCTCACCACCCCCCCTCACCCTAAAAGAGGATAAAGCGGAAGATAATGAATGAATTAATAACACCATCCCATCCATCCATTATCTCCCGCTTTATCCTCTATTAGGGTCGCGGGGGGGGGGGGGGGGTTCCCCATGCCCATCCAGGGGAGAACGTCTCGGGCGCTGGGCAGATACACCCAGGACAGGACGCCAATCTATCGCTGGGCACACACTCACTCACACACAGACACACTCTATATGGGGCAAAAAAAAAAAAAAAAACCTCAATTGACTTGATCCATGTTTTTGGACTCTGGGAGGAAACCGGAGAACCCAGAGGAAACCCACGCGGACACGGGGAGGACATGGAAAACTCCACCCAGATGGGGATTCGAACCGGGAACCCCTAGTTCCGAGAGGAGAACATGCTAAACCACTAAGCCGCCGTGCCGCCCTCCAATTACAACCAAGTCCATCCAATTCACCCGGCCTGCGTGTCTTAGGAACCACGCCGAATGAGGGAGAACATGCCAAATACAAAAAGGCTTTAAACACGATAATCCCACTGCACATCCTCCTGCCCCGTGGTACCACTTGTTCGGCTGCGTCTCACGCCATCTGGTGGCGGCCTACGGGAATTACAGGTTGTGTTCGGAGGCGTACGTGTGACGTCGACGTTCGGACCTACCGGGTATCTGATATCCACGATGAGCAGGATGACGTCGGACATCTCCAGCACTCTCCACAGTTGTCTCCAGGTCTGTGAGATGGACAGCGGAGACAGAAAGACAGAACCGATTAGAACCGCTGTAGGAACCGTTTTATGAAGACTCTGGCTTGGAGACCCTGGGAGACTCCATGAGACAGTTTACACTGATTATGATGCTTAAGAGTTTTACAGTAAACCTTTTTATCAAATAAGACTTTCCTCAACCATGGGGAGGGGGGGGTTCCCATGCCCATCCAGGGGAGAACATTTCGGGCGCTGGGCAGATACACCCCGGACAGGGCGCCAATCTATCACTGGGCACACACTCACTCACACAGACACACTCTATATGGGCCAATTTGGAGAATTCCATCAAGTTGATCCATGTTTTTTTGGGCTTTGGGAGGAAGCCGGAGAACCCGGAGGAAACCCACACGGACACGGGGAGGACATGGAAACTCCACCCAGATGGGAATTCGAACCGGGAATCCCTAGCGCTGAGAGGAGAACGTGCTAAACCACTAAGCCACCGTGCCGCCCTATATATTTATTCATTCATTCATTATCTCCCGCTTTATCCTCTATTAGGGGGGGTTCTGGGAGGGGGGGTTCTGGGAGGGGGTTCCCCATGCCCATCCAGGGGAGAACGTTTCGGGCGCTGGGCAGATACACCCAGGACAGGGTGCCAATCTATCACTGGGCACACACTCACTCACACAGACACACTCTATATGGGGCAATTTGGAGAATTCCATTGAGTTGATCCATGTTTTTTTGGACTGTGGGAGGGAACCAGAGAACCCGGAGGAAGCCCATGGGGACACGGGGAGAATATGCAAACTCCACCCAGATGGGGATTCGAACCGGGAATCCCTAGCGCTGAGAGGCGATCACTCACTCACACTATATAGGGGCAGTTAATGGGTTCTTTTTATCTTCCGCTTTATCCTCTATTAGGGTCGCGGGGGGGTTCCCCATGCCCATCCAGGGGAGAACGTTTTGGGCGCTGGGCAGATACACCCAGGACAGGACGCCAACCTATCACTGGGCACACACTCACTCACACAAACACACACACACACTCTATATGGGGCAATTTGGAGAACTCAATTGACCTTGATCCATGTTTTCTGGACAGGCGAGTGCTGAAAACCAGAGCGAATCAAGCCTCACCTCTAAATTGTGTTCGAAGTGACTGAGGGAACCAGGCGGGTTCCGGGAACGGAGCGTCTCCAGGAACTCGTGGAAAGCCCTCTCCTCCTTCCGCAGCAGGGCCTCCCTCTGCATCCCATAATGCCACGAGGGCCGGCGCGGGAAATCCAGCCCTGAAACGGAGCAGAGTGGAGATGAGACCCCCGGGCGGCGGACAGGGTGCGAGGGGCGGAGGACAGGTCGGAGGACAGACCCTGTTCTTCGGGATAGACGTCGCTCACGTCCACCTCCAGCTCTCGCTCGGCCACCGGCTGCAGGGGGCGCTCGCGGGCCTCTCGCTTCCGCTTCTCCACCTCCTCCCTGCTCTCCTTCTCGAAGTGCAGCCGGAATCTGATGTCAAGAAAATTTTATCCTCATTAATATCACATGAGGTACGTGAGACAAGAACGGAATTATGGGTCACGGACCCCGATGACCCCATCATCTAACTTTTAGAGTTCGAATTAAAAAAATTTTACTTTAAAAAAGAAAATGAGAATTCTTTATTTATTTATTTATTTTTTAAATACAGTATATAGATATGTAAAATATAATAATATACAACTACGAATATATATATAATATACAACTACAAATATAAATATAATATATAAATATATGTATATACAGTATATAAAATAAGATAATTTAAGAATATATATATATATGTATACACTATATATATATATATATATATATATATATAAATATAGAAAATAAATAAAGCAGGACGGCATGGTGGCTTAGTGGTTTGGCACGTTCCCCTCTCAGCACTAGTGATTCCCGGTTCGAATCCCCATCTGGGTGGAGTTTCCATGTTCTCCCCGTGTCCGCGTGGGTTTCCTCCGGGTTCTCCGCTTTCCTCCCACAGTCCAAAAACATGGATCAAGTCAATTGAGTTCTCCAAATTGCCCCATATAGAGTCCTGGGTGTATCTGCCCAGCGCCCGAAACGTTCTCCCCTGGATGGGTATGGGGAACCCCCACCCCCCGCGACCCTAATAGAGGATGAAGCGGGAGATGATGAATGAATGAATATAAAATGTATATAAACGGTACATGACGACTCTCGGCAGAAGCCGAGCAGAATCCGACGGAGCGTTGAGGTCTCCGATTGCCGTTTCCGACTTTATTTGCATTCATTAGGAAAGAAAATCAGGATCGCCGTCGCTTTATTCAAACTAACTCGGGCGGGGAGACCTGATCCCAACCAGACTGATTAACGAGGGTTAAGGGAGGAGTGGCCCAAAGACAGAGAACAGACACATACACAACCTAGGGGCAATTTAGTACTGATCCAGATACAGAGACACGGAGAACATAGAAAACCCCGTATTTAAAAACAGCAGATGCATGATTACACAGAAAACAGAGGGGTGGGGTAGCTCTGCTGTATGGACCACCCTGCGTTCTGACCCCAACAGAGTTGGGACACTTCTAAGTCACTTTGGTTCCGATACCCCGCGCTCACCTGTTGGGGTCAAATCTGCCGTCTCTGCCGCCCGGCTGTTGGTTGATCCTCTTGATGTCGGTCGTCTCGCTGTCCGAGGTGTCCGACTGCCGGTCCCGTCTCACGGCGCGCTCCACGCTGGCATTGCGACTGCTCTGACCCGAGCCTGTGTCACCTGAACGAGAGAGGCATACAGAAGGGCGGCTCATGGACAAATACGCAGGGGTCCGTTTCCAACAGCAGGGTCCATCAGGACTCGTCCTGAAATCCGAAACCCACACTCCGGGTCAAAGCGTCCTGGTTTAATTCTATAGCTTAGATTTAATAAACTCTGCTGTTTTTAATTTTAATGCACTCGTTGAGGTGCAAACCCTAAAAAAGTGCGTCCACATCCTAAAACGTGCAGAGGCCTGTGGAAGTTCTGTGAACAGCCCAGCGCCCGAAACGTTCTCCCCTGGATGGGCATGGGGAACCCCCCCCCCCACCGCCACCCTAATAGAGGATAAAGCGGAAGATAATGAATGAATGATTGTTTTTGGACTGTGGGAGGAAACCGGAGAACCCGGAGGAAACGCACGCAGACACGGGGAGAACATGGAAACTCCACCCAGATGGGGATTCGAACCGGGAATCCATAGCGCTGAGAGGAGAACATGCTAAACCACTAAGCCACCCAAATCCATACAGTTACAATAAAATAAAAGCAGAATAGTCTTCGAGTGTAAGTGAGTGTGTGCCCAGTGATAGATTGCCCCCCCTGTCCTGGGTCTATCTGCCCAGCGCCTGAAACGTTCTCCCCTGGATGGGCATGAGGAACCCCCCCCCGCCCCGCGACCCTAATAGAGGATAAAGCTGAAGATAATGAATGAATGAATGAATGAATAATGATAATGGATGGATGGATTTAAGTTTGTGGGCACAGTGACCTAGTGATGGACCTTCAGGAGACGTGTTTAAAGCCTCCGAGGCCGGATGTGTTTGCACGTCACGATCGCAGACAGTCTCTAGAACGTCGCAAAAGGACTGCAGAGTAAGCATTTCCATATGATTCACCCTCTGTCTTCATCCTTACATAACGGCAGCGCGGCTGCGCAGTGCTGCACTGACTGCTGACGGATTCAGCCGCATCGAGCTCGGGGGCAGCCGCAAACCGAACACCACCACGTTAAAACGTTCTCCTCTCAGCGCTGGGGTTCCCGGGTCGAATCCCCATCTGGGTGGAGTCTCCATGTTCTCCCCGTGTCCGCGTGGGTTTCCTCCGGGTTCCTCCCATGGTCCAAAAAACATGGATCACTAAATGTTTAATTGCCCCATATAGAGTGCCTGTGTGAGTGAGTGTGTGTGTGCCCAGTGATAGATTGGCGCCCTGTCCCGGGTGTATCTGCCCAGCGCCCGAAACGTTCTCCCCTGGATGGACATGGGGAACCCCCTCCACCCCCCCCTCCCCCCCGACACTAGACACTAGTAGAGGACAAAGCGGAAGATAATGGATGGATGGAAATTGCCCCATATAGAGTGTGTGTCTGTGTGAGTGAGTGTGTGCCCAGCGATAGATTGGCGCCCTGTCTTGGGTGTATCTCCCCAGCGCCCGAAACGTTCTCCCCTGGATGGACATGAACATGGTCATTACCCCCCCACACACACACTAGTAGAGGACAAAGCAGAAGATAATGGATGGATGGATGGCCTTGAAGGTTGACTCGAGTTTGTTTACACAATGACGAACCTTCAGCTGACCTTCGGGAGCCTTCTTTACCCCCCTGCCCACCCCCCCAGCCCGGACCTGTTTGTACCCCGGACAGGTCGTAGAGTGGCATTTCCATGCGAACTGACCCCCCCCCCCCCCCCATCCCCTCCCCTCTTGTTTTCATCTTTACATAACTGCACTGAGGCTGCGCTGCGCTGCGCTGCACCCCCCCCCCCCCCCCCCCGAATTCAGCCGCATTGAGCTGGGGGGGGTGGGGGGGGCAGCCGGTGATGCCGCCCTGCTGTTTAGACCCCCCCCCCCCAATGGCGGGGGTAAAATCTCTTTTGGGAACCTCTTTTTTTGCCCCGATGACATCACCGCATTACACGATGACGTTAATGCCTGAACTCTAGGAACTTTTTTTTTTCGCAGCGTATGCACGTACGCACACACACACACTCTCACACTCACACACACACACACACACACACACACACACACACAGCACGTGCGGACGGCTACGTCGTTGCTGTTTAAGAGCGCCGGGTTCTGGAGGTTCTGTGAAGGCATCAGTTAGCCGTTAGCTTAGCACAGGCGGGCAGCCAGGGACTCACCTCGCTTCTTCTCCCGCTTCACCTGAAGTTGCTTCTTCTTCTGTTTGTTGCTGAACGGCTTCCTTCGCGGCATCCTCTTTGTTTTCCTCGCCGCTCAGTGAACGCCTCACGCCGGACTCTCGCGGCGCCGCTTCATCGCCACTTTCCTCACCGAGCGACTGACGCGATGGACGAGACCACTCGGGCCGCCGCTGAAACGCGCCTCGCTCCACCGGGGGCCGCCGCTGTCAGTTGTCAAACGGACGCTGGTCGACGGACGCTCCTTAAACGCGCCTTCCGAACCCGAACGTCAGGCTTTCACTAACGAAACTGTGGAGAACGTTCGAACGCGCGTGAGCTGGATGGATATTTCGCGGTCGCTTGTCAGACGACGCACTCACCCCCCCCTCCCTCACAGTGGTAGGTTCCGTCTGGCCAACGCACTCTGCAGTTAGAGGGTTTGTACCTGTACGGAAGACCGTTAAAGATGATTTTAATAAAATAAAAAAAATAAAAAATAAAAAAGTGTCTCAGAATTCTAAAACTAATAAATTAATAAGTCAGAGTTCTAAAACTCATAATTCAGAATTATAAAATTAATGTCAGAATTCTAAAACTAATAAATTAATAAGTCAGAGTTCTAGAATTACTGTCAGAAATCTAAACTAATAATTCAGAGTTCTAAAACTAATAAATTAATAAGTCAGAAATCTAAAATTAATAAGTCAGAATTCTAAAATTAATAAATCAAGAGTTCTAAAATTAATGTCAGAAATCTAAACTAATAATTCAGAGTTATTAATTAATAAATTAATAAGTCAGAGTTCTAGAATTAATAAGTCAGAATTCTAAAACTAAAAGTCAGAGTTCTAGAATTAATAAGTCAGAAATCTAAACTAATAATTCAGAGTTCTAAAATAAATAAATTAATAAGTCAGAGTTCTAAAATTAATAAGTCAGAGTTCTAAAATTAATAATTCAGAGTTCTAAAATAAATAAATTAATAAGTCAGAGTTCTAGAATTAATAAGTCAGAGTTCTAAAACTAATAAGTCAGAGTTCTAGAATTAAAAGTCCGAATTTTGAGATTTTTGAGATTATAGTGCCAATCCCTCACTATATAGGGTCAGTTTAGAGCAGCCAATTCACCTTGAATTCACGTTTTCGGACTGTGGGACCACTACGCCACCATGCTGCCGTGTACCACTGTGGACCTTCATCTTCTAGAACCTGCACTTTGTTTGAGAGCGGTCCATAATTCGGCTGTTTCTACATACCCACCTGTACCCCCCCCCCCCCGCCCCCCCATCCATGAAGTTGTTACCAGAAAACTTAAAAGTCCTAGAAGATACCAGGTCACGGCCGCCGATTCATCTGGATTGTTTTTAATAAGCTAAAAATCACCGCGCGAGTGACACAGTTCCCTTCAGAAACATCCGCCGACCGTCCAAAAAAAAAAAAAAAAAAAACAAGGGCACAAGGGCTTGTCCTCGAACCCCAGGCCTTGAGGGGGGCCTTTCATTTATTAGGGGAATATTCAGGGGTTCTCTAATCCGATCGTATTAGTGGCTACGATTACGAGGGCGTGGGGGGCGTTACAATAGATGTTAATACTAACATGGAGCAATCGTCTAAGAGTGAGTGTATTACATCATTCACACACACACACACACACACACACTCACACACTCACACACACACACACACACACACACCTAAATCTCCACAAACAGACGGCACTGAGAATAAAAAGTCATTAAAGTAGGTGTAACGTGTAACACACACACAAAGAGAATTATTTCGAACCAAACTCAGGAGGGCAAGTGACTTGTACACACACACACACACACACACACACACACACACACACACACACACACACTCGCATCCTTGTTTCTACACTCACAGTTCATGTTATCAGCTCCATCAGGACCAATACATCATGGTGGTGACGCTGATGTGGTGGTGGTGTTGGTGTGCGCTGCCGGGGTTTTCGGAACGCTCTGCACTCACTGGACCCAATTTTAGACACATCCACCTTATGACTTCACCTTGAAAATGTAAAAATGTCATCCTCTAATCCATTATCAGTGCTCACGAGACCTTCCCGACTGGATGCTGATGGCTGGACATTGGTGGCTTGTGGTTGAGGAACGAGCTTTGCAACCTGAAGTCCCCGGTTCGAATCCCGGCCCCCCCAAGTACTCTGGCTGAAGTGGCACCCAATTGCTCCCCAGGCGCCCGGGCAAGTGTGCTTCACTGCACTGATGGGTTAAATGTGGAGGACACACCCCTCTGACTTACTGTACCACCGTGATGCAGTTGCCATGGTGTTTATTTTTATTCATTCATCCATTATCTTCCGCTTTATCCTCTATTACGGTCGTGGGGGGGGTTCCCCATGCCCATCCAAGGGAGAACGTTTCGGGCGCTGGGCAGATACACCCAGGACAGGACGCCAATCTATCGCTGGGCACACACTCACTCACTCACACACACACACTCTATATGGGGCAATTTGGAGAACTCAATCCACCACCCTGCTTGCATGTGCTCAGCGGTGGTCCTGATCGTTAGAGGACATGCTACAGAGGAGCGACGGACCGAGCGTAGAACTACAGAGTGCACGTCTCACGACGGGCGGAGCCGATGAACGGACGATGGGTGGAGGAATAAGGAGTCGTGCCTGATGGGGGGCGCCGTTCGGCCGTACGCGGGAGTCGGGGTTCCCCGTGGTGTAGGAGCTGGGCGTTCGGTTAAAAAGACAAATCCGAGACTGGAATTCAGGAAGAGCTGGATATCTGGGGGGGACGTCCCCTCACGTCCCCGGGATGTCCTCGGGACGTCCTCCGCATCCGAGCGTCTGACCGTTCTGCTCTCCAATAGACGGAGCCTGAATAAACACGGCACGATCCGACATGATGCCCCCCCCCCCCTCCACCCCCCCCCCCCCCCCCCGCTCGGTCCCACGTGGCTCTGCGGCGTCTCCGTGTCCGTCGCTGTCCTCGCTCACGAATTGAGATGGTCCACCCGGATGGCCGACGTCTCCACGGTGATGCAGAGGTCCTTGTGAGAGGCCAGATCCGCCACGCTGACCGTCTTGTACTGCACGTCCGCCGCCGCCGCCGCCGCCTTGTACTGCTGCAGGTCGAACACGCACGGCGCCCCCTGCGCCTGAGGATAGGCGCCGCCCCGTTCCGTGCGACCCCCCGGCGTTCCGTCAGCGCCACCGCCCGCCGCCGCCCCCGCCCGCCCGGGGCTGTGGCTCTGCGAGGCAGATGCCGGCGGGGTGGAGATGTCTGGGGAGTGCTTGTGCATGTGTTTGATCAAGTACGTCTCCTAGCCATAAGGAACAAGACGGGGGGTGGGGGGGGTAGACATGAGGTAAACCGACGGACTACGGGATTCCGGCCTCACGGGCGCGGGGCGGGGGCGTGTCTTACCGAAGTGTAGTTGCGGTTGCAGAGGCCGCAGGAGTACAGCTTGGCGTGCTTCACCGTGTGGGACGTCAGATGGACCTCCAGGCTGGCGGCGTCCGTGTAGCCGCGGTTGCAGTGGTGGCACTTGAATGGCTTGTCTTTGTTGTGCTGCCGACGGTGAGACTGGAGACGAAAAAAGGGAAAGATTTTCACTTGGGGGTTCCCCATGTCCATCCAGGGGAGAACGTTTCGGGCGCTGGGCAGATACACCCAGGACAGGGCGCCAATCCATCGCTGGGCACACACTCACGTCACAACACAGACACACTCTATATGGGCCGTTGTAGACCTCAATTGCTTGATCCATGGGACTGCAGAGAACCCGGAGGAAACCCACGCGGACACGGGGAGGAGAAACATGGAACCTCCATGGAACTTGGAATCCCTAGTGCTGCCGAGAACGGCTAACCACTGGAGCCGAATGTATAATCAATACATCCAAATCCATTATTTTTCGCCGTTATCTTCTGGGGTCGTGGGGGGGTTCCCCATGTCCATCCAGGGGAGAACGTTTCGGGCGCTGGGCAGATACACCCAGGACAGGGCGCCAATCCATCGCTGGGCACACACTCACTCACACAGACACACTCTATATGGGGCAATTTGGAGAACTCAATTGACTTGATCCATGTTTTTTGGACTGTGGAAGGAAAACCAGAGAACCCGGAGGAAACCCACGCGGACACGGGGAGAACATGGAAACTCCATGGAACCGAGAATCCCTAGTGCTGAGAGGAGAACGTGCTAAACCACTAAGCCCCTGTGCCGCTGGTATGTATAATCAATACATCCATCCATCCATTATTTTTCGCCTTATCCTCTATTAGGGTCGTGGGGGGGTTCCCCATGCCCATCCAGGGGAGAACGTTTTTGGGCGCTGGGCAGATACACCCAGGACAGGGCGCCAATCCATCACTGGGCACACACTCACTCACACAGACACACTCTATATGGGGCAATTTGGAGAACTCAATTGACTTGATCCATGTCTTTGGACCGTGGGAGGAAAACCGGAGAACCCGGAGGAAACCCGGGGAAAACGTGGAAACTCCACCCAGATTTGGGATTCGAACCGGGAATCCCTAGTGCTGAGAGGAGAACATGCTAAACCACTAAGCCACCGTTACACTGTATTTGACTGACATGACGAGTGAAGGCCTTTGCTCCAAAAGAACTAAAATGTTCCACTTTAATTTAGAAATGTTCCACTTTTATTAATTGAATTCTCCAAATTGCCCCATATAGAGTGTGTGAGTGAGTGTGTGCCCAGCGATAGATTGGCGTCCTGTCCTGGGTGTATCCGCCCAGCGCCCGAAACGTTCTCCCCTGGATGGGCATGGGGAACCCCCCCCCGACCCTAATAGAGGATAAAGCGGGAGATAATGAATGAATGAATAATGAGAGGGGATGAATATTAATGTGTAAACATTTAGGACAAAAAAAACACTCCTGTCCTCAGGTTCGTTGGACATAATAACGAATTTAATGGGGACACAGTTCGTCAAGAGTATTAATGAGTAACCGGTCGTTATCTGGAGGCCCTAGGTAATTGCTAAATATGGCCCCCGTGGTCCACCTGCATCATAACGGGCGACTGGACGTACCTGCAGATTGGACAGCTGAGTGAAGGCCTTCTCGCACCCGGGATGGCTGCACTTGTACGGACGGTCTCCCGTGTGGATTCTGAGGATTCATAAACATAATTATTCATAAATATACATCAAACACCCCTCCGCCCGGCCCCCCCCCCCCGTCCCCCACCAGCCGAGGTCCACTCCACCTGTGATGCTGCTGTAGGTGACTGAGTTGCCGGAAGCTCTTCTGGCAGTACGAGCAGACGTAGGGCTTCACCCCCGTGTGGATCCGCACGTGTTGCGCCAGGTAGCTGGTGTTGGCAAACGACTTGGAGCAGTGGGGGCACTTGTGAGGTTTGGTTTCCGTGTGGTTCCTGTGTGGGGGACAAACGGCAGGACCGTGATGGGGGGGTGTATTGTGATTCCTGCAGTACTCAGGCCTAACGACCCCCCCCCCCCCCCACCACTGTGATTTATTCATAATAATGCAGCTTCACATTTATTTTCTTTACGTTCCGATCGTTCTGGCCACGGTGTCGTTCCACAGTAAGACATTTGGGTGGACCGTCTCATGGTCAACAAGCATTAATTAGTTCCAAAAGCAATTAAGAAAACGAGCTCTAGATAGCAGTTCGAAACGAGAACCATCACGCGGGCGCGAAGCGAACGTCGATTCAAGGTGCGATTTCCTTTTTGTTCATTTATTATTATTATTATATATTTTTATATATATATAATAATTGCGAGACGCCGGATAAAATGAATTGCCTCTGCCCCGTCGTTTCCCGTCTCTATAACCCTCACCGTGCACTTCAGTCCCACGCTGGCTGGCTTTTGCCCCTCAGCAGACTTTAACCCTTTCCTGTTACGGCGATAATGAAATGGAACCGAAGCCGCGGACCGATGGTCCTCTCCGGCGGCAGAGAGACCAACAGGAGTGTTTGTGCAGGGTCACGGTTACGTTCCGACCCACAACCGTGCGGGTTCCACACATCATCCAGCGTGGAATTCATTTGGACGCCAGACACAGGCGAGAGAGCTCGCTTTTGAAAAACGAGCTCCAGGCGCTCCACACACACACACACACACACACACACACACACCCTCAGTCACGCTACCTGGCACCTTGTGAAAGTGTCGGTGTCTGTGCCAGACGTCTGCGGGGTGTAAAGGAGCAGCTGAGGTATCTGACGGGTTCGGGGCTTAAGAGAAGGTGCCTACGCCGGGAGAGAACGGAGGAGGACGGAAATAGAACGGCGCCGAAGAGGCCGCCCGACGAGTGTTAATGAAAACAGTGTGTGTGTGACTCATTCATACATACATACACAAAAATAAATACAAATAAAAATAAAAAAGGGGGCGCAGCCTCAAAGAACACTCAGGTTTGATGATTTTACAGTAATGTTGGTTCTCGTCAGGACTTCTGACCTGTGACGTTCTCATTTGTAAGTCGCTTTGGATAAAGGCGTCGGCCGAACGACTCTGAATCTAAATGCGATACAGCATCGTTCCACAAGAACCCAAAACCAGAGGAACCTCGACCAAACCAGAATAAAGTCTCATCTCATTATCCTCCTCGTAATCCTATATACCTACAGACCTCGAGTCACTCTATGGGGGCAATTTAGAGCAGCCAGTTCACCTTGAATCCACATTTTTGGACCAGATCATAAGAAGGAACCCCCATGCAGACGCGGTGAGAACATGGACACGAGTGAGTTTTGGCCGTCATGTGCAATAAAGCAATCAGCTCCAATCTCCCGCTTTATCCTCTATTAGGGTCGCGGTGGGGTTCCCCATGCCCATCCAGGGGAGAACGTCTCGGGCTCGGGGCAGATAGACCCAGGACAGGGCGCCAATCCATCGCTGGGCACACACTCACTCACACACACACACTCTATATGGGGCAATTTTGGAGAATTCAATTGACTTGATCCATGTTTTTGGACTGTGGGAGGAAACCGGAGAACCCGGAGGAAACCCACGCGGACACGGGGAGAACATGGAAACTCCACCCAGATGGGGATTCGAACCGGGAATCCCTAGAGCTGAAAGGAGAACATGCTAAACAACACTAAGCCACCGTGCCTTAATAAAGTGAAAGTCATTCATTCATTCATCATCTTCCGCTTTGTCCCATATTAGGGTCACGGGGGGAGGGGAGGTTCTCCATGCCCATCCAGGGGAGAACATCTCGGGTACTGGGCAGATAAACCCAGGACAGGACGCCAATCTATCGCTGGGCACACACAAAGACTTGGAGAACTCAATTGACCTCGATCCCTGTCTTTTGGACTGTGGGAGGAACCCGGCGAACCCGGAGGAAACCCACGCGGACACGGGGAGGACATGGGAACTCCACCCGGATTGGGATTCGAACCGGGAATCCCTAGCGCTGCGAGGAGAACGTGCCAAACCACTAAGCCACCGTATATGTTTCAAATATCGTACCGTAATTCCACCCTACGCTACAAAAAGGCCACGGCGAGCATCTGGCTGTTCCACGAGCCAGCCCCCCCGACCCCCCCCCCACGCCCGGCGGAGTACCCGGTGGCGGAGCCCGCAGTACCGTGTGTGCTGCTGTAAGTGACTGAGCTGTCTGAATGCCTTCTGGCAGTAGGAGCAGATGTAGGGCTTAGCGCCGCTGTGGATGCGGATGTGCTGCGCCAGGTAGCTGGAGTTAGCGAAGGATTTGGAGCAGTGCGGGCACTGGTGCGCCTTCACCTCCGTGTGCGACTTGGAGTGCAGCTGCATGTCTGACTTATTGCAGAACGTCAGGCCGCACATCCGGCACCTACAGACACCGAGACACACATACAAATACACCCACACCGGGGGGGGGGGGGGGGGGGGGAGAGAGGCATGAGGTCGAGAGACAGCACGGAGAGGGGGGGAAGACGATACGGGGTTAAGAGTGAACGTGAGGACGAGGGACGCAGAAGTGTGGAACAGAAGGAGGGTCCAGTCAAGGGTGAGTGGAGGGTGAGCGAGAGAGAGAGAGAGAGAGAGAGAGAGAGAGAGAGAGAGAGAGAGAGGGTGAGAGGGGCATGAGGGGGGAAGACGATACGGGGTTAAGAGTGAACATGAGGACGAGGGACGCAGAAGGTGAGGCGAGAGTGGAACAGAAGGAGGGTCCAGTCAAGGGTGAGTGGAGGGTGAGCGAGAGAGAGAGAGAGAGAGAGAGAGAGAGGAGGGAGAGGGTGAGTGGAGGGTGAGAGAGCAAGAGAGAGAGACAGAGAGAGAGAGAGAAAAAGAGAGAGAGAGAGAGAGATGGGGTGAGTGAGAGAGAGAGAGAGGGTGAGCGAGAGAGAGAGACAGAGAGAGAGAGGGGGTGAGAGAGAGAGACAGAGAGAGAGAGGGTGAGAGAGAGACAGAGAGAGAGAGAGGGTGAGAGAGTGAGAGAGAGAGAGAGGGTGAGAGAGAGAGAGACAGAGAGAGTGAGAGAGAGAAAGAGGGTGAGAGAGAGGGTGAGTGAGAGAGAGGGTGAGAGAAAGATGGTGTGAGAGAGAGAGAGAAAGGGTGAGAGAGTGTGTGAGAGAGTGAGAGAGAGAGAGTGAGAGAGGGTGAGAGAGAGAGAGAAAGGGTGAGAGAGAGAGAGAGAGAAAGGGTGAGAGAGAGAGAGACAGAGAGAGAGAGAGGGTGAGCGAGAGAAAGGGTGAGAGAGAGAGAGGGGTGAGTGAGAGAGAGAGAGGGTGAGAGAGAGAGAGTGAGTGAGAGAGAGGGGGGGTGAGTGAGAGAGAGAGAGGGTGAGAGAGAGAGAGAGAGAGGTTGGGGTGAGAGTGAAAGTTGAGAGAGAGAGAGAGGTGACAAGACAGAGAGAGAGGGGGAGAGACAGAGAGAGAGAGAGGGTGAGAAAGAGAGAGAGAGGGGGTGAGTGAGAGAGAGGGGTTGAGAGAGAGAGAGAGCGTGAGAGAGAGAGGGTGAGAGAGAGAGAGAGTGAGAGAGAGAGAGAGGGTCCAGAGAGAGGGAGGGGAGGGTGAGAGAGAGAGAGAGGGATGTGGAGAGAGAGAGAGAGAGGTGCAGACGAGAGAGAGAGAGAGAGGGTGGGTGAGTGAGAGAGAGGGGTGAGAGAGAGAGAGAGGGGGTGAGAGAGAAGAGACAGAGAGAGGAGAGGAGAGAGAGGGGTGAGTGTGAGAGTAGAGAGAGAGAGAGGGGTCAGGAGGGAGAGAGGGTGAGACGAGAGAGAGAGAGGGAGACAGAGAGAAAGAGAGAGGGGGGGTGAGTGAGAGAGGCGAGAGGGGTGAGAGAGAGAGAGAGAGAGTGAGAGAGAGGGAGGGAGAGGGGTGAGAGAGAGAGAGAAGAGAGAGAGGGGGTGAGTGAGAGAGAGAGGGAGAGAGGGTGAGAGAGAGAGAGAAGAGAGGGGGTGAGTGAGAGAGAGAGAGAGAGAGGGTGAGAGAGAGAGAGGGGGGGGGGGTGTGAGATCAGCGAAGGAAAAACAATGGAGGGAAACCGAAGGCGCCGCCGACGAAAAACACGGAAAGACGAGACGCATGAGCTCAGACTGCCGAGGGCAAGAACAGGGACCATGCCGGGGGACGGAATCGTGTGTGTGTGTGTGTGTGTGTGTGTGCGTGTGTGTGTGTGTGTGTGTGCGCACACAAAGGGAACAGGCGACAGCCATGCCTGCACATGCAGCCAAAAACACACACGTGCCACTTTGCCACCTGACAGTGTGGTATGGCGCAGTATCAATAGTAATGCCATGCGGACGACTCCGCTCCCACGCCCAGCGCCCCCCCCGGGCCCCCGGGCCCCGGCTCCGTTACAGAACGACCCCCGACTCCCCCCCCCCACCCAGGCGTCACAGCACGGGGACTATTACCAAACGGGTCAACCGTTAATCAGAACCGAGCGTCCCTGTGTAATAAATAAATGAACCCATCATATAATCCCAACCACAGGGGGGCGCCTCGGTGTTTATTCACTCCGAACGACGGGAGGGTGTCGATGAGGACGCTAATTATGATTTAATGTATGCAAGCATGTGACTGTGTGTCCGCCGACCCTACAGATTGCACGCCGTGTCCTGTCCGTTTGTCTCGACGTGCTCTGTAAGTTCCGTTTCCACAGTCGGGATCCTCATTCATGTCCCCATGGGTATGATTTGGGTGCTGGATGATCCTCAGCACTGCTGCGATGTGATGGTGGCATTTTTAAAACTACAGTACATACTGTGTTCTCTGTTCCCTAATGCTCAGAACCCCAATAGCCCCACCACAGAGAAGGGGTTATGGGATGGGGGTATTAGTCCTATCCCAGCAGTGTCACTGAGGTGTTTACGAGGTCACACAGTGATGGTGGATGACCAGGCCTGGTGCTGAGGCTGTACAGTCCAGGCACCGCTCCCAAAAAAAAAAGGGGGGGCTCTAGAGTTGTGTCCCAGAACATTTGTCCATTATCCTCTCGCGGAGGGGGTTCCCCATGCCCATCCAGGGGAGAACGTCTCGGGCGCTGGGCAGATACACCCAGGACAGGACACCGATCCATCGCTGGGCACACACTCACACACACACACACACTCTATATGGGGCAATTTGGAGAACTCAATTGACCTTGGTCCATGTCTTTTGGACTGTGGGAGGAAAGCGGAGAACCCGGAGGAAGGCCACGCCGACACAGGGAGAACGCTGCTGAGAGGAGAACATGCTAAACCACTAAGCCACCGTGCCGCCTACGTTTGTCCATGTTTAATGGAATAAACAACGATCTTATCATAATTAACACTTTATATCAATTAATTAATAGCACATTCGGTTGACTCTACTAGAGTCGCGCGCGGGGGGGGGGGGGGGGGGGTTCCCCATATCCATCCAGGGGAGAACGTCTCGGGCGCTGGGCAGATACATCCAGGACAGAACGCCAATCCATCGCTGGGCACACACTCACTCACACAGACACACTCTATATGGGGCAATTTGGAGAACTTAATTGACCTTGGTCCATGTTTTTTTGGACTGTGGGAGGAACCCGGAGAACCCGGAGGAAGGCCATGCCGACTAAGCCACCGTGCCGCCTACGTTTGTCCATGTTTAATGGAATAAACAACGATCTTATCATAATTAACACTTTATATCAATTAATTAATAGCACATTCGGTTGACTCTAAAACTACACCCCACCCCCCACCCCCCCGGAACCCTAAACGCTACAGTTCAAAGGCCATGGATCGCGAAATTATTAGAGACCGACGCCCATGGCCCACGGTACGAGCCCGCGTTGTCTTCAGAGAGGATGTATAACCGCCCTGTGCAGTACCACCATGTCGGATGAAAAAGTGGCAGCCGACGCCGGAGTGGACCATCACACACACACACACACACACACACACATAAACACACACACACACACACACACACACACACACCAGCATCGAAGTGAACGTGCATATGTCGTGCCGGTTGGGAGCGGCCATGCACTGCTGCATTAAAGCATCACTGTTTCAGCCCTGCTTCTGCGTTCAGAAACACACACACACACACACACACACACACACACACACACACACCACACACACACACCTGCATGCTATAGAGCATACCTGTACGTCTTCCCTCCTTCCTTCCCAGCATTCCCTTCTTCAGCAGAGAGGTCGTAGGCGTCAGCAGGATGGTGCTGAGGAGAGAAGACGTTAATCGTTATTTATTCATTATCTCCAACTTTATCCTCTATTAGAATCGCGGGGGGGGGGGGGGGGGTTCCCCATGCCCATCCAGGGGAGAACGTTTCTGGCGCTGGGCAGATACACCCAGGACAGGGCGCCAATCCATCGCTGGACACACACTCACTCACACAAACACACTCTATATGGGGCAATTTGGAGAACTCAATTGACCTTGATTCATGTTTTTTTTTGGACTGTGGGAGGAAACCGGAGAACCCGGGGGGAACCCACGCGGACACGGGGAGAACATGGAAACTCCACCCAGATGGGGATTCGAACCAGGAATCCCTAGTGCAGAGAGGAGAACATGCTAAATCACTGAGCCACCGTGCCGCCCTGTTAATCGTTATGTTGTTTTAATGTGGTTTGAATGCTGATCGGGGGTGTGTGTGTGTGTGTGGGGGGGGGGGGTTTCCCCATGCCCATCCAGGGGAGAACGTTTCGGGCGCTGAGCAGATACACCCAGGACAGGACGCCAATCTATCACTGGACACACACTCACTCACACACACACACACTCTATATGGGGCAATTTGGAGACTCAATTGACCTTGATCCATGTTTTTTTTGGACTGTGGGCGGAAACCGGAGAACCCGGGGGGAACCCACGCGGACACAGGGAAGACATGGAAACTCCACCCAGATGGGGATTCGAACCGGGAATCCCTAGTGCAGAGAGGAGAACATGCTAAACTACTGAGCCACCGTGCCGCCCTGTTAATCGTTATGTTGTTTTAATGTGGTTTGAATGCTGATCGGGGGGTGTGTATGTGGGGGGAGGGGGGTTCCTCCGATAGCCCCATACCAAAGGAGAACGTGTTCGGGCGCTGAGCATATACACCCAGGGGGCGCCAATTCCATCGCTTGGGGCAAGGCACACTCACTGACAACCCTATAATGGGGGCATTTGAGAAGAACTCAATTTGACCCTTGATCCATTCTTTTTTTTTGGACTGTGGAAACTCCAACCAGATGGCTATCCGTTTGAAGGACGTGGGTTCAAATCCCAGCCCCACTTAAACTAAGGGGGGGGGGGGGGGGGGCTGTATCATGGCTGACCCTGCGTTCTGACCCCTGCCAACCGTAAAGTTCAGAGACTCGTTAGTCACGTTGAATTAAAGTGTTTCTGCAAAGTTACCTCATGAAAACGGTCTATTAGGCCACGCCCCCTTGTTGCTCAATCCTCTATGTCCTCTAATTATCATACAGATGGACTTTGTAGTTCTACAATTACAGACTGTAGTCCATTGGATCGTATCATTTGGGTGGTGGATTGTTGATTTTCGGTTCTGCAGTGACACTGATGTGGTGGTGGGGGGGGTTGTTAGTGTAGTTTCATTTCTCCACCACAGTGACACTGCTGGGATAGGACTAATGCCCCCACCCAATAACCCCTGCTCTGTGGTGCTACTATTAAGGTCCTGACCATTGGAGAAGTCAGTAGTCCATCTGTGTTCTGTGTTGTTGTTCGCCCCCTGTTGGTTCTCAGGAGCATCACAGAACAGGTATCATTTGGGTGGTGGATTGTTGATTGTCGGTTCTGCAGTGACACTGATGTGTGTTCTGCAGTGACACTGGGGTGTGGGGGGTGAGGGGGGGGGGGTGTTAGTGTAGTTTCATTTCTCCACCTCAGTCACACTGCTGGGATAGGACTAATGCCCCCACCCAATAACCCCTGCTCTGTGGTGGCGCTATTGGGGTTCTGAGCATTAGAGAAACAGAGTACACAGTATGTCCTATAGAACACACACAGATGGACTACAGAATGTGATATTAGGACTACAAAGTCCATCTTTACAGGACGTGGAGCAAACAGGAGGCGTGTCCAAACTTTTGACTGGCAGGTGGGGAACGAAAACAGGTGAGACGCCCCCAGGTGGCATGTCAACCGTCCCACTCCCAAAAAACCAACAGAGCTCGACGTCATGAAAACCGCTCGAGACGACAACAACAACAAGAGGGGGAGGGGGAGGGGGAGGGGGGGGGGGGTACCTGCGCGGCGAGGTGGCCGAGCATCATGGCGTCGCCGCCGGCGCCCACCAACGCCAGGCTGGATTTCTTCTTCCTCCCGCGCTTCGATGGCACGGGAATCACGACCGGCGAGCAGCCCATGCCGTCTTCCTTCTTATCTAACGGAACGTACGGAAATGATTTCAATTCCAACGCGTTCCATAAGCCCGTCCAGTTTGGGGGAGGGGGGGGACACACCGGGGGGGGGGGGTGTTACCTGTGTGCAGGGCGATCATCGTCGTCGTCGGGTGTCCGGGGATCAGAGTCGACGCAGAAGAGACCGGCGACACCAGCGTGACCAAACCCGCTGGACAGAGAGAAAAAATAATAAAAAACATTTTAAAAAGTGAGAAACAGACCCCAGAGGACATGAGGTGGACGGGAGGACGGGAGGACGGGAACGTCCTCGCAGGATTTGGGGTTTTCTGAAGAAAGCTGTGATTCCAGCCATGTAGAACGTTACCAGCAACAGACGGTTTACCCAACCGACCGAGCCGACCTGTACACCTCGACCCCGACCGACAGACATTAACTATAATATTTATACCGTAATATTAGCATATATATATATATAACATACAGGGGCTGGGCACGTTTGGCTTAGTGGTTTGGCATGGTCCTCTCTCCTCTGGCATCTAGGGTTTCCCGGTTTCGAATCCCTATCTGGGTGGAGTTTCCATGTTCTCCCCGTGTCGCATGGGTTTCCTCCGGGTTTCTCTGGTTTCCTCCTCCCACAGTCCACAAAACAGTGATCAAGTCAATGAGTTCTCCCAAATTGCCCCATATAGAGTGTGTGTGTGATGTGAGTGAGTGTGTGCCCAGCAATGGATTGCCCCCCTGTCCTGGGTGTATCTGCCCAGCGCCCGAAACGTTCTCCCCTGGATGGGCATGGGGAACCCCCCCCCCGCGACCCTAATAGAGGATAAAGCGGGAGATAATGGATGAATGAATTTCAGGATCGGCGGCACGGTGGCTTAGTGGTTTAGCATGTTCTCCTCTCTGCACTAAGGATTCCCGGTTCGAATCCCCATCTGGGTGGAGTTTCCATGTTCTCCCCGTGTCCGCGTTGGTTTCCTCCAGGTTCTCCAGTTTCCTCCCACAGTCCAAAAACATGGATCAAGTCAATTGAGTTCTCCAAATTGCCCCATATAGAGTGTGTCTGTGTGAGTGAGTGTGTGCCCAGCGATAGATTGCCCCCCTGTCCTGGGTCTATCTGCCCAGCGCCCGAGACGTTCTCCCCTGGATGGGCATGGGGAACCCCACCGCGACCCTAATAGAGGATAAAGCGGGAGATAATGAATGAATGAATGAAAGAACATATGCCCCCCCTGCTGGCAGATCATCGTTCGAACCTGACATGCTCTACCTGCTGTCATGAGTCCGGTGGGTGGGACCGGCACGACCGCGATGCTGTGAGAGGTTTGGGGAGAATGCGTCTGTTCCTGCTTCAACATCCGCCCCCCGGCCGCTGGATCCATGGCCACGCCCCCAGCAACTGCCACCACTGCCGTGGTGGGGTAATGGGAGGAGCCATGTGGGTAGTTGGGATTTTTGTCCTGCTGGCCCAGCTGTTCCTTCACCTTGTTAAGAAACACAGCGTTCTCGATCTGAAACACACACATTCAAGGGGAAGTTAGTGCGTCTTAAAGCGCCTCCTCCCAATTTATAACATACTGTTTAATAACCCCCGTGTCCGCGTGGGTTTCCTCCGGGTTCTCGGTTTCCTCCCACTGTCCAAAAACATGGATTCAAGTCAATTGAGTTCTTCAAAATTGCCCCATATAGAGTGTGTCTGTCTGTGTGTGTGTGAGTGTGTGCCCAGCGATAGTTTGCCCCCCTGTCCTGGGTCTATCTGCCCAGCGCCCGAGACGTTCTCCCCTGGATGGGCATGGGGAACCCCACCACGACTCTAACAGAGGATAAAGCGGGAGATAATGAATGAATGAATGAATGTTTAATAACCCCCGTGTCCACGTGGGTTTCCTCCGGGTTCTCCGGTTTCCTCCCACAGTCCAAAAACATGGATCAAGGTCAATTGAGTTCTCCAAATTGCCCCATATAGAGTGTGTCTGTGTGAGTGAGTGTGTGTCCAGCGATAGTTTGCCCCCCTGTCCTGGGTCTATCTGCCCAGCGCCCGAAACGTTCTCCCCTGGATGGGCATGGGGAACCCCACCGCGACCCTAACAGAGGATAAAGCGGGAGATAATGAATGAATGAATAATAACCCCCGTGTCCACGTGGGTTTCCTCCGGGTTCTCCGGTTTCCTCCCACTGTCCAAAAACATGGATCAAGTCAATTGAGTTCTTCAAAATTGCCCCATATAGAGTGTGTGTGTGTGAGTGAGTGTGTGCCCAGCGATAGTTTGCCCCACCTGTCCTGGGTCTATCTGCCCAGCGCCCGAGACGTTCTCCCCTGGATGGGCATGAGGAACCCCCCCCCGCCACCACCCTAATAGAGGATAAAGCAGAAGATAATGATTAAATGAATTGTTTAATAACAACGGGGGTAACATGGGGGGTTGTGGCCGCTCAGAAGGTGGGTTTTGGGGCACAAGCAGCGACCCAAACCTGAAGACAGTCTGAAGTGAGCAGTGCAGCTTTTGTCCATTAGGCGGTGCTCTTTTCAGTGGTTGGGGAGAACAAGGGCCCCCCCTAGTGTCCAGGGAACTGTCTAAACCGTATGAATCAGTATACGCTCTTCGTTGTTTTTTATTTAGTGTAGGGTGCACACACAGTAGTAACAGACACAGTAGTAACAGTAGCGCCCCCCTGTGGTATGGTTTGGTTTGGAAGGGTTCAGTGTGCATCTGCGATGTCGAATATTGATGTAAAAACCAAGATTTTTTTAAGGCTTTTATATTGAAACCTGTTTACACACATCATGTTATTATATTGGGGGGCATGTTGGCTTAGTGGTTTAGCATGTTCTTCTCTCAGCTCTAGGGATTCCCGGTTTCTAATCCCCATCTGGGTGGAGTTTCCATGTTCTCTCCGCGTGGGTTTCCTCCGGGCTCTCCGGTTCTCTCCCACAGTCCAAAAAACATGGATCAAGTCGATGGAATTCTCCAAATTGCCCCATATAGAGTGTGTCTGTGTGCACAGAGATAGATTGCCCCCCCCTGTCCTGGGTGCATCTGCCCAGCGCCTGAGACGCACTCCCCTGGATGGACACGGGGATTTAGGCACGTGTCGGTTTTTAGAACAGTGAGAGAGACACCCTCCCCAGCACCCTCACAATACACACCCTCCCCAGCACCCTCACAACAAGCTTATAAAGACGTCTCACCGGCCCTTGAACCGGAGACCAGAAGTAAGAGTTGAAATGGGAATCCTCCATCATTCCTCTTGTCCTGTAACGAAACATCGATTAAATAAGTTAATTATAAAGTTAAATGTAAATCAAATTGGAGATCTCTCTGCGCTGACAGATCACCCGATCACAGACTGTATCATTTACAATTAACAACCACGAAACGACAAGAGTCATGCCTCATTCTATAGTTCGCATTAGAAGGAAAAAAATGAGTGGGATGGTTGTGATTAGCTGAGGGGACGATTCAAAACAGAATACTGTAATTAAATAACAACACAGTGGTCACAGTGAATAGAGGCTTAGCGTTATGATCAGAATGCTCTTATTACATTGTAATAACGTGCAGATTTTGCAGCTGTGGTAAGCTGTAAGTAGCTGTAAGTATAAGAAGTGGCCTCAAAATATCGAGGTATTAACAATATTATGAATAATAATATTAAAAAAATGTAATTAACACACACACATATATAAAAATATATATATATATTTTTTTTTTTAATTATTATTTTTTTTTCCATTCATCTCCCGCTTTATCCTCTATTGGAGTCGCGGGGGGGGGTTCCCCATGCCCATCCGGGGGAGAACGTTTCGGGCGCTGGGCAGATACACCCAGGACAGGGCACCAATCCATCGCTGGGCACACACTCACTCACACAGACACACTCTATATGGGGCAATTTGGAGAACTCAATTGACTTGATCCATGTTTTTGGACTGTGGGAGGAAACCGGAGAAGCCGGAGGAAACCCACGGGGAGAACGTGGAAACTCCACCCAGATGGGGATTCGAACCAGGGAATCCCTAGCGCTGAGAGGAGAACGTGCTAAACCACTAAGCCACCGTGCCTCCCTATATATATATATATATATATATATATATATATATATATATATATATATAATATATACTGTAATACTGTGTGTGTGTGTGTGTGTGTGTGTGTGTTAATTCTATTTTTTTTAATATTTTTATTAATAATATTGTTAATACCTCGATATTTTGATATTATATATATATATATATATATATATATATATATATATATATATATATAAATAACTCCACCACCTGAACAATACCAGCTCTGTAGGGGGTGGTTGTGATCAGTTGAGGGGAACATTAAAAACAGACTATAATTAAGAAACACAGTGGTCACAGTGTGTGAGACGTATGAGGCACAATGTAGAGGCTCAGCGCTTATGATGATGGCGCAGAAAGCTCTTATTACATTGTAATAACGTGCAGCTTTCACAGCTGTGCTTTATTCAATAAGAACTGACCTCAAACTATTGAGTTATTAACAATAATAATAATAATATGCTACAAATATAATGAACAGCTACATATATATACATATATATATATATATATATATATATATATATATATATATGTATATATGCAGTATATATACGGCATTATTGTTATTACTCGTGGTGGAGATGGTTTAATTAGAAAACAATAATATAAATCTGAATGTCTGAGTGTTTATTTGCTCGCAGCCTCGTTTCGGTTGTGAGGTGGATCTGCGACGTTCTGCGGGAGAGAGAGAGAGAGAGAGAGAGAGCCGCTAAAGTGAAGCCCCGTCCGCCGCCGCCGCCGCCGAAATAAACCGAGGAGGAAAAAAAAAAACAGCCGGAGAAAAAAAAAAAAAAAAAAAAAAAACGAACAAGAGACGAAAAAAAAAAAAGCGCACCGAGGCTCGCGCTGCACTTCCGGCTCCGAGGCCGAGGCGAGGACAACCCGAAACCCGAAAAGACGAATAAACACCAACCCGTTCAGCCGGCCGCCGCTGCGCCGCCGCGGGGACCTCCTCCGCCACCCGCGCTGCACCAAGCCGCTCCGAAAAAAACCGTCGAGAGAAGAAATTCCACCACTTTTTTCTTCCTTCGGGTTTTTTTTTTTCGTTTTTTTTTTTTTTTTTCTTTCTTACGGAGTTGCCCGAACTGTCTACGCTCCACTTCCTGTGAGTGAGGGCCAACGCGCGTTACGCCATTTCCGTCGAGTGAGGGCATTGTCGGGACAACTCGCGGTTAGGACGCGTCACCGTACATAGCGTTCGTCACTAAAAAAAAAAAAATATATATATATATATATATAATTATATAATTATAATAATACAATATAATAATATAATATAATATAATATAATATATATATGTGTGTGTGTGTGTGTGTACTCCTGTTTTTGAGATAAGGTCGAATTAAAGTGATTTATTTTCCTTTTACTTTTATTATTATACATTATGTATATGTGGGCGTCCTGTCCTGGCTGTATCTGCCCAGCGCCCGAAATATTCTCCCCTGGATGGGCATGGGGAACACCCCCCCGCGCGATCCTAATAGAGGAAAAACAGAATGGAAACAGATGGGATGGGGCAGTAGCCTGACCAACACAACTATAACATAAAGTGGACTATGTGCAATAACTGGATTTTTTTGGTGCAAAAAAAAAAATATATATATATATATATATACATATATTTTATAATATTTACTGTATATATTTGTAATGTATCCCTCTTCTGTGTCTCTATTCCTTTACTATTGGTGCCTTGATTTCCCAAAAGGCAATCCTCCCGAAGGGGTCAATAAAATTATCTTATCTTATCTTATTAATTAATTATCTTATCTTATCTTATTATATCTTATTAAAAGCTAATAAACACTACAGACAAATCTGTAGAAAAAAAGAGAAAAAAAAACATATATATATATATATAGAGAGAGAGAGAGAGAGAGAGAGAGAGAGAGATATTTAATATATTTCACCTACGTTTGCACTGAAATGGAGCTTCTAATCTGATTGTACTTGTGTATAGTGACAATAAATGGCATTTTAATTCAGTTTTATTCCATTCCTCACTATTTGAGAATAGCGTGGTCGTCAAACGTGTTTTTTTTATTATTATTATTTTCAAAACTATTTTATTAGGAGAAAGTGAAAGTAAGCACAATACAACATCACATTTATATACAGAATACCTTCACAACTTTCCCCATTTTCCCACCACAAATCAACCAGGTTTTATAATAGAACACACACAAAAACAGAAGTGTACCCCAATCCCACCCCCCCCCCCCCCCCCCACCCCCCCCCCCCCCCCCCCCCCCCCCCAACGTGTTTTTTTTTTATCGTTTATTTTATATCTATTTTTATCATTTCATAAACTTAGGAGGATCGGACAGTTTATAACGTTTTCCAGCGTTGCATTTAAAACATAATCGTGTTGTTTAACAAAACGGAGGAAAGACGTAAAAGGAGTCGATACCAATTCAAAGCGCGCAGAGCACAGAGATCACGTGTCAAACCGACCCCCCCAGCGGTAGCGTAGTGCACTACGTAGGGTGCATAGGTCCCTGTTTCGGTGCCACGTGTGCAGGGAGTGGCCCCCGATTTAACAGCGGCCCCCGAGCGCGCGCCGACTTCCGCTGGTTTACGCGTTTACGCGTCGGGCTCGTCCTGCGGGAACCGACGGCGCAGTTCGATGTAAACATGGAACGAAACGTGAACTTTGTTCATTAAAATAAAAATAAACCGACGCGACGAGAGGACGACAAACGACCCGCGCGAGCGCAGACTGGCCGCTTCCAGCTGTGCGCGTCCCCAGATGCGCGAGCGTGATGGGGGAGATCAGAAAAGTGCAGAAGAAGTTGAGACAGATTGAGAACCTCGAGCTGAAGGTCTCTTTAAATCCAGAGGAACGTGTGAAGGTACCGGACGTCCCAGCTGTGCGAACATCTGGATCTGTATACGGGGGGGGGGGGGGATTCATTAATCTATTAAAACATTAACACAAACTCCACTCACTCATTACGCATCATTAGTGCTCTATACCGCTGTAATGATGAAGCTGAACTTCAAAGGGAACGTCATCGGGTCGGGGGGGGGGGTGGGGGGGTTCCTCATGCCAGGGGAGAACGTCTCGGGCGCTGGGCAGATACACCCAGGACAGGACGCCAATCTATCGCTGGGCACACACTCACTCTATATGGGGCAATTTGGAGAATTCAACTGACCTTGATCCATGTTTTTTGGACCGTGGGAGGAAACCGGAGAACCCGGAGGAAACCCACACGGACACGGGGACGACATGGAAACTCCACCCAGATGGGGATTCGAACCGGGAATCCCTAGCGCTGAGAGGAGAACATGCTAAACCACTAAGCCACCGTGCCGCCCCCTTTTGTTGTTGTCCCCCAAAATGTAAATAATGTACAAAAAAAACCCAACCACTGCATGTGAACTAAGATCAAAACCAGCCGTTCTCCTCTCAGCACTAGGGATTCCCGGTTCGAATCCCCATCTGGGTGGAGTTTCCATGTTCTCCCCGTGTCCGCGTGGGTTTCCTCCGGGTTCTCCGGTTTCCTCCCACAGTCCAAAAAACATGGATCAAGTCAATTGAATTCCCGAAATTGCCCCATATAGAGTGTGTCTGTGTGAGTGAGTGTGTGCCCAGCGATGGATTGGCGCCCTGTCCTGGGTCTATCTGCCCAGCGCCGAGACGTTCTCCCCCGGATGGGCATGGGGAACCCCCCCCCCCCCTAATAGAGGATAAAGCGGGAGATAATGGATGAATGAATATATATATAGGCGGCACGGTGGCTTAGTGGTTTAGCATGTTCTCCTCTCAGCACTAGGGATTCCCGGTTCGAATCCCCATCTGGGTGGAGTTTCCATGTCCTCCCCGTGTCCGCGTGGGTTTCCTCCGGGTTCTCCGGTTTCCTCCCACAGTCCAAAAACATGGATCAAGTCAATTGAATTCTCCAAATTGCCCCATATAGAGTGTGTCTGTGTGAGTGAGTGTGTGCCCAGCGATGGATTGGCGTCCTGTCCTGGGTCTCTCTGCCCAGCGCCCGAGACGTTCTCCCCTGGACGGGCATGGGGAACCCCACCCCCACCACCATGACCCTAATAGAGGATAAAGCGGGACATAATGGATGAATGATATATATATAAACTCAAAGTACACTGGTGAACCTGCTTCTTGAGTCGCGCTTCCTCCATCTTTATTTGTTTTGCTTCATTTCTTTGCGCTCCGTTCCCAGGTCTCGAAGAAGGAGGAGCTGCGTGCCAGATTGGCCGAGCTGCTGCTGCAACTCTCTGGCCCGCAGCAAACTAATTGTGTTGTGGACGAAGAGGAAGATAAAATGAAAAGACAAGCGTAAGCATGAGACAATACAGTGTGTGAGACTGTTTGAACTGCACCTCGCGTTGCCTGTAGCTATTCCCTCTCTCTCTCTCTCTCTCTCTCTCTCTCTCTCTCTCGCTCTCTCTCTCTCTCTCTCTCATATTGACGCTTCAGTCTCCACATATTTAATCAGGGCCCGATCCGCGAGATAAATAACATGTAGAATATAAAATTCACAGAGACGATGCGCACCGCGTTGCCCCGCGGCCTGTGCTTTTTATTTTTATTCCATCCACCTCACTCCTAATAACCTCCTCTGCTTCCCCGCCGTCGTCACGGCCGCAGAGAGGACGGAGACGGGCGTCCCGCCGACGTCGAGATCCCTCGCGCGGATCAAACGGAGGACGGGCGGGATACGGGCGTCTCGGAGAAGAAGAAGCAAAAGAAGAAAGCGGACGGAGGGCAGAGCCGCCGGCTCCCGGACCCAGGTTAAGCTCGTTCCATTAAACTTTCATACTGAGGAGAGATGAAAGCGCCTCGCAGAACCCACCTGGCTGCTCGTCCACGTCCAGGGCCGCTGTCTGTCCCCACGTCTGTCCCCCCCCGCGAGCGCCATGAATACTCAGCTTCAGAAGCTCTTGAATAGAGCGCAGACCGAAGCCAGGCGTTGTGCTTCACAAAGAAGACGTGGCCGATCATTCACGCTCCATTATGTGTTAAACTAACCCAATGAGCTCTGAGATCATGAGGGGGGACATGTCCACCTTTTGCATTTTAGGGAGGGACTGGGGCAGTCAATAGTAGGGGTGAGCTGCAATATTCGCTGATTCGACGATTCGATTCGGAGAACCGTAGTCGACTATGAACCTCATAGTCGAATGTACCATTTTGACCACATGGGGGCGCCCATGGCTGCTGTTAAGCATTAGTTTTTACATGAAATGTCTTTGTTTTCGTTATATATATATATAGCCTTTTGTCAAATAAAATCATCCTAATTTCTAGAGAAAAAAAAAGAAAAAAGAAAAACAAAACAAAAAATGTTTTCTTTTGTTAGAAAAACAAGTAAAATATATATTTTTTAAAAACTACGCTTATAGCGCCATCTTGTGGTGAAATTTTAACTGTCGACTATATGGAAAAATCTGACGAATCAGATTCGACTATGAAAATCTGTAGTTGAATACAGCCCTAGTCAATAGCGTGTGTGGGTCACTCTGGCAATACGGCGCTGTGAGGTCGATCGCCGTGGGGTGAACCAAGGTCCCTACTGTGTGGAGTCTGCATGTCCTCCCTGTGCTGGAGTGGGGCGTGGGTACTCCGGGTTCCCCCCCCCCCCAAAGTCCAAAGACATGCCAGTCAGAGGCCGGAACTGTGCCGAGTCGAATCCGCAGATGGCCAAGCCCTGAGGGAACTCCCGAAACAAGAAGGAGGAGGTTTCTGAATAAAAACTAATAGTGAGTATATGTCTCTCTCTCTCTCTCTCTCTCTCTCTCTCTCAGATTCCGAATTCAAATGCCTGAGGGCCGAGTGGGAGAAGGCCAAGTTCCGTCTCCGCGCTCTGGAGGGCCACAGCGACATCATCACCTGCGTGGCCGCGGTGGACAACCTGGTGATCTCTGGCAGGTACCCGCGTCCCGTCCTGTCCCGTCGTCGGTAAATTCGAGGCCTTTCCGTCAGAAAGTCCGAAACGTCCTCTGTCCCCCTGCCCCGCAGTCGCGACACCACCCTGAAGGTGTGGCACGTTCCCACGGCGACCGAGCAGCGCAATCTGGGAGGTCACCGCGGCGGCGTCACCTGCCTGGTCGCACCACCTGCGGAGTACTGCAGCCGATTAGGTAAGGCACGGCAGACGGGCGGCGGGCGGGCGGGCGCAGCATCCTCGCACCCGTGCATAATTAATAGAACATCTGCCCGGTACAGATGTTCGCCGACAACTGCGCCCATTGCTTTTTTTTTGTTGTTTTTTTTATGGTCACGAGTTTTAACGGCCGTTCCTTCTCTCCCGCACCTCGTCTTACGTTTATCATCTCGTCCCTTGGCGACCTGCCGCCCCCCCCCCCCCCCCCCCCCGTCCTATCCCAGCATCCGCTCTGCACCTCAGCGAGGAGGAGAGGTTCGTCCTCAGCGGCTCCGCCGACTGCTGCGTCAGGACGTGGGCTCTGAGCTCGGGTGAGTCATTCGTTAAACACGCGTGCGCTTTGATGCGCTAATTAGTTTGCACGCGCCGCCGCGCGATGTGAGGGGGGAGGTCCGGGGGGTGGGGGGGGGGCAGAGGGGAGCGGGGCAGGAACCCACCTCGGTTCTAACAACAGATTATAACAACATCACAAGCACGCCCAGCGCAACGGGACCTCCAGAGCCGCCGGTGTCGCCTCGACCGACGGCCGGATTAAGAGTCATCGGCTTAGTGGCTTAGTGGTTTGGCATGTTCTCCTCTCAGCGCAGTTCGAATCCCAATCTGGCTGGAGTTTTCCATGTCCTCCCCGTGTCGGCGTGGGTTTCCTCCGGGTTCTCCGGTTTCCTCCCACAGTCCAAAGACATGGATCAAGTCAATTGAGTTCTCCAAATTGCCCCATATAGAGTGTGTCTGTGTGAGTGAGTGTGTGCCCAGCGATGGATTGGCACCCTGTCCTGGGTCTATCTGCCCAGCACCCGAGACGTTCTCCCCTGAATGGGCATGGGGAACCCCCCCCCGCGACCCTAATAGAGGATAAAGCTGAAGATAATGGATGGATGGAAGTTAGTGTGTATGCATCAGTTCAACCATATAGATACAGTTCTATAATTACGGTTCTATTAGTTCTATAATAGTTCTATAATTACAGACGGTGGTCCATTTGTTTTTCTCGACGTGAAGCAGATATTATTAGGGTGACTTCAGCGGACCTAGGATTTGAACCCACAATCTCGGGATTGACAGCCCAAAACACTAACCACTGAGCCACCACACCCTTTTAACTGTGTGACGGTCATTCGAACCCTCAACCGTCTGACCGATAGCCCAGCACCCCAACCACTGAGCTGCCACACCCACCAGCGTCATCCAGTAAGCAAGCAGGACCTTCACGGCGGCGATGCTGACGATCAGAGCGCAGAATAAAGAGAACAGACAAAGTGTGTAGAGCTACAAATCAAATCCGACTAAGAAGTGCACTGCGAAAAAGACACAATGAGCCGAGACACGAAGGTGGACCTTTAATGCGCTGTGTGAGGGGGACACTGTACGGGGGGGGGGGGGGGGACGACATGCAGCGTAAACAAATGTCTTATTATTTGGGATAGTGGACGGTGTGTACATTAACGTGATTGATCTGTGCGGCACTTTGATTTACTGCTGTACACGAGCCTGTGATTAATACCTGCAATTGATTGGATTGTCCTCATATAGATATATGTGCTCATATGTGTGTGTGTGTGTGTGTGTGTGTGTGTCAGGCCAGTGTGTGAAATCAATCTACACCTTTAACGCTGTGGCGAGCCTCTGCTTCATAGCCGAGTGGGACGGCTACCTCGTGACGGGCTCAGGTGAGAGTGACGTGTCCTCAGGGGCGACGGTAACGTACATGAGCAGATGTGATGATGGTGATGATGGTGATGATGATGGTGAAGATGGTGATGACGGCGATGACGAGCTCAGATATGACATGCAGCTGCGTTCGCTCTGCCCAAGCGGCGCAAATCATTTCCGTTCTTTAAGCTTCGGACGGAAATGATAAAGACAATACAGTAATAATACTGATCACACCGTCCGTGTGATGTTCGTATCGAGAACACAGAGCTGCCGTCACACTCACTTTGGCTCCATTAACCCACGTCTGAAGGTTGGTAGACATCTTCATCGACCGTCTCGGAGGGACGCATCAGAAAAGCAGAGACGCGAGTGCCATTGCCTCGGAGCTCGTCGCGAAAAAAAAAAAAAAAAAAAAAAAAAAAACGCCCGAACCTTCTTTTTTGTCAGATTTCAAAACCGGCAAAAGAAATAATAAGACAGAGATTAGATTAAAGAGAGGGTTCTGAAGAGACGAGGCTGTACCTGACATACAACTGTCTCTGAGACGCTTCAGCTTTAAGACGAAGAATCTGTATTAGTATTAATGATATATAATAATTGTATAGAGAATATAATAATATAATATCATTAGTCATCATATAATGTAAATATTATGTAAAAAAAATATTTAAATATAAATATAAATATAAATAAAAACTTAGTGACTGATTTGCTATTAGAACCATTAAAGGCCTAGGAGATGATGTATAACTACACACACACACACACACACACACACACACACACACACACACATACATACATACATACAATTGTATATGTATATATATATATATATATATATATATAGTTTTATATATATATATATATATATATATATATATATATATATATATATATACACGGGCGGCACGGTGGCTTAGTGGTTTGGCATGTTCTCCTCTCAGCACTAGGGATTCCCGGTTCGAATCCCCATCTGGGTGGAGTTTCCATGTTCTCCTCGTGTCCGCTTGGGTTTCCTCCGGGTTCTCCGGTTTCCTCCCACAGTCCAAAAACATAGATCAAGTCAATTGAGTTCTCCAAATTGCCCCATATAGAGTGTGTGAGTGAGTGAGTGTGTGCTCAGCGATAGATTGGCGCCCTGTCCTGGGTGTATCTGCCCAGCGCCTGAAACGTTCTCCCCTGGATGGGCATGGGGAACCCCACCGCGACCCTAATAGAGGATAAAGCGGGAGATAATGAATGAATGAATATATATATATATATATATATATATATATATATATATATATATATATACATATCCTCACACAATGCACAAACACATATATATGTATATACATACATATAAGTGTATATGTATTGTATGTATGTATATATATATGTATATATTTGTATACACACGCAAACATACATACACATCTATGTGTAGAATAGCGTGTGTGTGTGTGTGTGTGTGTGCGCGCTCGCATTTGAATGTTCGTGTTGCGCCGCTTGATAAGCTGATTTCCATCAATTTGATAAAAACGTCTAACTCATAATTGTGGCCTGGGCCGTGACAGATGCCGGGAAGCTGCAGGTTTGGGACTGGCGGTCTCAGGAGAACTGTCAATCAGTCAACGCGCACCTGGACGCCATCACCACGCTACAGGTGGGTGGGTGCCATGGCAACAGAGCTTGGGCTGGCACGACGCCTCCGCGTTCGGCGGCATCAGTCTCGAGTCCTAACACATTTTAATATTCTCCTTTAAGGCGAAGAGCGCGCTCGAAAGCTCCGTGCAGACCGTTTTTTTAAAGGCTCAGAGCCGGGGGGCCGGGGGCCGGGGGCCGTTCTGCATGTCCTCGTGCGTGTCATCCGGCCCTCGGCCGTCGCTTTTCGCCTCCATGCTTTTAAAAGCCTTTCTTGGGTTTGTGTGTTCTTCCCCGCAGTCGCAGGGGCCCCTGGTGTTCAGCGGCTCGGCAGACGGGGCCGTGTGCGTGTGGGAGGTGTGCGATGACGCCGCCGAGCCCCTGCGCCGGCTGCAGCGGTGGGGATCGGAAGTCACGGGGTGTCGCGGGGTTAATGAAGTGGCTGGCAAGCTGATGCTGAGCGCCCGAGGCGACCGCATCTTCCTAGCCAGCGGAAGATCCAGCATCCGGGTCCTTGACTGGAGAACGGGTACGCGCGCTCCGCCGCATGCACGCCAGACACCGAACACGGACAGCGTCCATAAAAATGCAGGTCACGTTCACACACAAAAAAAAAAAAAGATCCCTCTCACCGCAATACAAAGGCAACACATGGACGGCGCTCCGGAAAGAGGCGCGATGGCCATCTTGCGCGTAGTTAAAAGTTAATCCCCCGCCTGGAGCGTTTATGTTCCATCCCGAAATCACCTGGCGAAACGACCCGCCGCCGCTTAATTGGGATCTGCTTTTATTAAAAAGCCCGGTCGACTGGCGGCCCGGACCGAGGCCGTTATATCACACCCCCCCCCCCCCCCCCCACCCCCCCCCCGCCGACGTGTACATATTTCTTTCCCAGACCCGAGGCTCTTTAATGCATTTATTAATGGAAGGCATCAGAGTCGGGCCTGTTTGCTCTCAGCAACCCCACGTCAGACGCAACGAAGTGCCGGTGGCTCAGTGCCGCACGATCAGGGGAGGGAAAAAAAAAAATGTTTAAAAAAAAAAAAAAAAAAAAAGAGAAAAAAGAAAAAGCACTCGGCTCCGGGGAGAGACGGGATATCAAGGACAAGCGGAACAGTTCCTCCTCTTCCAAGAGCTCTCTGAATTGGCCTTCCCGGAGCGCAGTGTCTCATATTCAGAGGCAGATAAAATAAAGCCGTTAATGAGAATGCATTTTTAATGCACCTACTTTAAAGGGGGCGTCACACTGATTATTCACTTAGGACCTCACAACCTCATCAGTGCGATGACTGCATCAATATCCATCTATTATCCATCCAGCCATTCACTTACGCTTTATCCTTTATCCTCTACTAGGGTCGGAGTGGGGGGGTGGTGGGGGGGGTTCCCCATGCCCATCCAGGGGAGAACGTTTCGGGCGCTGGGCAGATACACCCACGACAGGGGGGCAATCTATCACTGGACACACACTCACTCACTCACACAGACACACTCTATATGGGGCAATTTGTAGAATTCAATTGACTTGATCCATGTTTTTTGAACTGTGGGAGGAAACCGGAGAACCCGGAGGAAACCCACGCGGACACGGGGAGGACATGGAAACTCCACACAGATGGGGATTCGAACCGGGAATCCCTAGTGCTGAGAGGAGAACATGCTAAACCACTAAACCACCATGCAGTCCATCCATCTATTATCTTCCACTTAATCCTATACTTGGGGGGGGACGGGTGGGGGGGGGACAGGACAGGGCGCCAAACCATCGCTGGGCACACACTCGCTCACACACTCACTCACACAGACACACACACTCTATATGGGGCAATTTGGAGAATTCAATTGACTTGATCCATGTTTTTTGAACTGTGGGAGGAAACCGGAGAACCCGGAGGAAACCCACGCAGACACAGGGAGAACATGGAAACTCCACCCAGATGGGGATTCGAACCGGGAATCCCTAGAGCTGAGAGGAGAACATGCCAAACCACTAAACCACCATTCCATCCAGCCATCTATTATCTTCTGCTTAATCCTATACTGGGGGTGGGGGGGGTATCGAACACACCCAGGACAGGACGCCAAACCATCGCTGGGCACACACTCGCTCACACAGACACACACACACTCTATATGGGGCAATTTGGAGAATTCAATTCACCTTGATCCATGTCTGAGGGAGGAAACCAGATCCCAAACCAGATTTGTTCCTCCACATTTTAAACCCCCCCCCGGTGCAGATTTCAACCCCTCCCCGAAGTTGCCCCATTCCGAGGGGCGGGTGACTACACAGCTCCAAAAAGAAACGTCTTTTATGGGTCATCGCAACGTGCTACAGAAACACAAGGCCGGGGGGGAGGGGGGGGGGGGGGGGGGGGGGTTGGTGGGGTATTAAAGCACAGGTTACATACTGAGGGGCATGTCCGACGGCTGCACACCTGCTGGCCATGTTATTAGTCACATCGACCAGCTACAGCCGATCACCACCACCATTGTGTAAGTGTCACGGCAATGCCGTGCCTGCTCCACCACCCATGTCATTTAATAATACAGTGATACCTCGGTTCTCGAAACATAATTCGTTCCGGGAGGACGGTCGAGAACCAAAATTGTTCGAGAACCGAAGCAATGAAGCCCATAGGAAATAATGGAAACTGGATTAATTCGTTCCAAGCCCCAGAAAATGCCTATTTACCGGCCTAATTTGTATGTAATATGTAGAAAAACATGAGTCTCAACAAGAAATAAGAAATAAAAGTGTATTTATTAAAACAAAAAAAACAAAAATTAAAAAAAATGTACAGTACAGTAAATTGTGTTTCATTTACTGTACCTGTACCAACCGTTATGGCAGGAGGGAATGAATGTGGAGGGAGGAGGGAAGGGGGATGGTTATTGTTTTGAAGGGGAGTCCTCTTCAATAAAAACAGAGGGGAACTGCTCTTGGGGTGTTTCTCTCTCCAAAAAAACGTGACTCTCTCTCTCTGCACTCACACTGATGACCCCAGCGAGGCGCGCTGGGCCTTCGGCTCGACTCGGCTCGTCTCGGACGTTCGGATGTTCGAGTTCCAAATATTTGTTCTGATTCCAAGACGAAATTTTCTCGAATTTCCTGCTCGAATACCGATTTGGTCGAAAGTCAAGGCGTTCGAGAACCGAGGTATCACTGTACCTGCAACGTATAGACAAAGTATAGCGGGTGTACGTATTAAAGTGAGCGGGGACCGTCGGTATCACGATACTCGTGATGTTGCCGTCATTATTTGCTCAGGCTGATTTCTCAGGACAACGTCCAATTACGGCGCTCGCTCCGTCTCCGTCTCCGCACGCCGCCGGCTGTCTCTCGTTCGTCGATAGGTTTGTCGACGTGACCTTTCAGGAATCATGGATTATGTGCGATCATACGAAGAGACGCATTCACTGAGATATCGACGCGCAAGTAATAATCGTCCACAAGTCGGCGCTCCGTCACACAACTGACAGCGTGCAGTGATTGCGGGCCCCCCCGGGGGGCGACGTCCTCATCGATTACATCTGCAGACTGCACTGCGCCGTCCTTACATTTTACCATCACACGCCTCGAAAACACAGAGCCGGAAGATACCCCCGGTGTAAGGTGTGATGTGTGTTGCCCTCCCACACCCCGCCCTGCGTCTGGGTGGTTTAAAAAGCAACGTCGCCGGTGAATAGATCTACCCGATGGGCGCGGTCGACTCGGAACGAGAGCAAAGCCGTCAGAAAAAAAATTAACGGAAAAAGAAAGAAAGAAAGAAATCCCCGAAAATTAATTAATTAATTCATTATCTCCCGCTTTATCCTCTATTAGGGTCGCGGGGGGAGGGGGGGGTTCCCCATGCCCATCCAGGGGAGAACGTTTCGGGCGCTATGCAGATAGACCCAGGACAGGACGCCAATCCATCGCTGGACACACACTCACACACACACACACACTCTATATGGAGCAATTTTTTGAGAATTCAATTGACTTGATCCATGTTTTTGGACTGTGGGAGGAAACCGGAGAACCCGGAGGAAACCCACGTGGACATGGGGAGAACATGGAAACTCCACCCAGATGGGGATTCGAACCGGGAATCCCTAGTGCTGAGAGGAGAACATGCCAAACCACTAAGCCACCGTGCTGCCCCCCGAAAATTTAACTTAGTGGTATCTTCCAGGGCGGCACGGTGGCTTAGTGGTTTGGCATGTTCTCCTCTCAGCGCTTGGGATTCCCGGTTTCGAATCCTAATCTGGGTGGAGTTTCCATGTCCTCCCCGTGTCCGCGTGGGTTTCCTCCGGGTTCTCCGGTTTCCTCCCACAGTCCAAAAAACATGGACCAAGGTGAATTGAATTCTCCAAATTGCCCCATATAGAGTGTGTCTGTGTGAGTGAGTGTGTGCCCGGCGATAGATTGGCGTCCTGCCCAGCGCCCGAAACGTTCTCCCCTGGATGGGCATGGGGAACCCCCCCCCCACCCCCGCGACCCTAATAGAGGATAAAGCTGAAGATAATGGATTGGAAGATAATGGATTGGCTGCACCACTCAAATAGCAATCCGCCAAAGTCAGAGCGCCACCTAGCTCTTAAAGGGAACGGCGAGTGAGGCGCTGATTACGATACGTGATTAATTAAGATTAATTACATGTCTTCTGCTGCATTACGACCGCAGAGACACACGGACACGCCCTAAACCGAGCCGTCCACCACGTTCTAGCTGTAGACCTTCACTACAGAACGCTACTCCCTCCTTCATCTGATGTTCTAAAGCCGTTTGGGGAACCGCACCCTCACGACCCGTTGTGTTCACTCCAGGGGTGACGTCAGCGTGAGAAGAGACACCCGCCCGGACGGCCCGCTGTCAGAGCGTGACGGAGACTCTGAGGAGGAGAGTGATGGTAAGAGGAACTGTCAGGGAACACTTTAGAACCAAAAGGAAGGCGGGGGGACAGGGGGGACACGGGGGACACGGGGGCATGCGGGTGGTGAGGCGGGTTAATGCACAGAGACGGAAATCCACGGGCAGCGCTTGAGTGGGGTCTGGGGGGGGGGGGGGTTGGAGGGGAGCAGGGGGGGTGACGTGGCGATGGGAATAAGAATCTACTCCTCTCTGTAAGAGGGCGGCACGGTGGATTAGTGCTTTAGCATGTTCTCCTCTCAGCGCTGGAGATTCCCGGTTCGAATACCGATCCGAGTTTGCATGTCCTCCCCGTGTCCGTGTGGGTTTCCCTCCGGGGTACGCCAAATTGCCCCTATATAGTGGGTGTGAGAGTGTGTGTGCACATCCTGTCCTGGGTGTCCTCTGTCCCCTGAAATGTCTCCCCCCCCCCCCCCCCCCGCGACCCTTGTTGAGCATTAAGCAGAATGAGTATAATATGACACACACTGTGACAGACAGCTGGGTGCAGGGTTGCAGCTCTGTAGCATTTGGTAAGGCTAATTGCCCCACCTTGTAAAGGCATGTTGGTGGAAACTCTGCCATTCGAATTCCCTTAAATACGGAAAAGAAAAGGAACGAATACAAATCATCTTAGAGCTTCAGATGAACGTCACATGACCGATCCAAAGCTGGGATACGCTCAATCACACACACACATACACACACTATATGGGGGCAATTTATTCATTCATTCATCCATCATTCATTATCTTCCGCTTTATCCTCTATTAGGGTTGCGGGGGGGGGGGTTCCCCATGCCCATCCAGGGGAGAACGTCTCGGGCGCTGGGCAGATACACCCAGGACAGGGCGCCAATCCATCACTGGACACACTCACTCACACACACACTCTCTATATGGGGCAATTTGGAGAATTCAATTGACTTGATCCATCTTTTTGGACTGTGGGAGGAACCCGGAGGAAACCCATGCGGACACGGGGAGGACGTGGAAACTCCACCCAGATGGGGATTCCAAGCGGGAATCCCTAGCGCTGAGAGGAGAACATGCTAAACCACTAAGCCACCGTGCCGCCTGGGGCAATTTAGAGCAGGCAAATCACCCGGAATCCATATTTTTGCACTGTGGGAGGAAACCGGGAAATCCGGACGCGGGGAGAACATGGAGAACTCCACCCAGATGGGAACCACGCACTCAAACACACTCTATATGGGGCAGAACTCACTTGACTTGATCCATGTTTTTGGACTGTGGGAGGGAACCGGAGAACCCGGAGGAAACCCACGTGGACGCGGGGGGGGAACCCAGATGGGAACCTGGATCGCTGAGAGGAGAACGATGCGAGGACCAGATGAAGTCTCTCAAAGTGTCTTCAGAAGCACCAGCTGCTCCGTTCCGTGACATCGGGGACACTGATCTGCCCCCCCTCCCCGTCTTGGTCTCCTCACAGATGAAGCCGGCGAGGACGAGGACGAGGACGAGGACGAGGACGAGGACGCGGCCCCCCGGGATTCCTCGGACGTGGAGGAGGTGTCCGGTGGGTCGTGGCTGCGCTGCGTCCTCCAGTAGACGGCTGCAGGAGGGAAGGCGAGGTGCGAGGCGAGGCTGGAGGAGCGCGGGCCGACAGATTGCTCTTCGTGTAAACGTTGCGTCACGGAGCCAATAAAAGTGCCACGCCGCCGGATGATTTATCGGCGCCGGAGTCTCGGGCCGCCGAGATCGGCCCGCGCGCCTCGTCCCTGCGACTGTCCCGCTCCGAAATTAATGAACATCAATTGTTTTTGTTTTTTTTGTTTTTTTTTTCTTTTTCTTTTCTTCGGCCTGCCCCATTACGTTCATCCTTTTATCTTTCATACTGGAATTAAAGACTTGTGGATCCGCGGAATGGAGTCGTCGTTTGTCCTGCCGACCCCCCCCCCCCCACACACACACACACACACACACACACCCCCCCCCACCCCCCCACACTTTTATTATTTCTATCTCCCAAATCCCGTGTCAGCTTTGTTTAATTGAACTGGTGGAGAGAAGAGAGAGAGAAAAGAAAAAAAAAAAAAAAAAAAAAAAAAAAAAAAAAAGCATAATTAGCATTTAGATCTGTCTTCGGCAGGAACAACTCTCTCTCACCCCTATCGCCACCCTTCCTCTCTCTCTCTCTCTCTCTCCTCTCTCTCTATCTCTCTCTCACTTTCTCCATGTCTCTGTCGCTACGGCAACCAATGCTTTTTCCCACTCTGTCACACTCCGGCTCACTCCCACTCCCTCCATCAGCGGCGAGAGGTAGGCATGTGGTGTCCACGCTGGTGATCCGCACTCGCGTGCCGTTGCGTCTTTGCGTGTTTTTTTTTCGGGGTTAACGCTTCTCTGACCGTTGGCCGGCGGCTGTTCGGTTTCTTTGGGCGAGACGGACGGACGGACGGACGGACGGGAGGGAGGGGGGGGTCAGCCAGGAGTGGATGTTGCCTACAGGTGTGTGGAGGTGCAGGGACTGTTGGAAGGTTTACCTGGGATTATAGTGAGTGTGTGTGTGTGTGTGTGTGTGTGTTTTTTTAATTGCTTCTTCGTTACCTCTGTGTTGATGTATCGATCTCTCCGTTAAAAGGGTTTTCCCGTCCGCCGGAGTGTGCGAGCGGCCGCGAATGTGCCCTTAACCGTGACGCCGTGTGTAAATGTGTTTGTGTTCTCCGCCGCGTTCCCCTACAGCCATCTGTTTACGACCGTACCGAGTCCGGACGCCGAGCTCTTTATCCTCCACCCAAAAAAAAACCCAAAATTTAAAAAATGCCCGGCGACGCAGGGAGCCAGTGAGAGACCCCCCCCCCCAGCGGCGCGATGGAGCGATGGTGAGCCCCCAAAGTCTGAATTATTAACTTTTGCCGCCGATCGTCTCGGCCGACTGTCCCTCTCTCTCTTTTTCGTTTTTCCCCCAGCTCCGTCCGCGTACCGACCGCTCTCTGGCGCCTCCTACTGCTGGCCCTCGCGGCCCACGCCGCCGATAAGCCGCTGGAGATGCAACTCGCCGCCGCCGCCGCCACCCAGGCCACGCCCACCCCGTTCTGGGCGGTCGACTGGGGCCCCACGCAGCCCTTGGAGGACGAGACCCAGCACTTTCCCTCCGCCTTCGACGCCGAGGGCGCCAAGCCGGTCACGGCGGACCCGTGGCCGCGGCGCCGCGACACGCCGCCCAACGAGACGCAGTCGCACCCGCTGACCGTCGACGCCCGGGAGTCGGCCGAGGAGCAGGAGCGGGACGCGGCGGAAAGGGAGATCGAGGAAGGTGGGATTCAAAGTTCTAACTGGGATAAACAAAGAGCAGTGCGTGAGGTTTACTCTGTTAGTCACAGTAACAGTGACAGCCAATAATAAACATCCGAGAGCTCATGTATATAAAAGAAGGCAGAAGCCTTTTTACTACCAGTGGGCGAAATAGAACAGCAGCATTCTGTAAAAATGCAATCAACTGGCTTCACATCGCCCTGCAGACAATAGTGCTTTTGTGGGTGGGGCAAAAGTATGTGAACCTCTAAAATTAGTGCCTTATGGAGAGAACTAAGATTTACAAGAAGCCAAAAAAAAAAAAAAAAGGTAATCAGTCCACCATCACAAGAACAGTGAACAACAGCGAGGCGCTTAAAGACAAGATTCAAAGTCTGAACTGAACAGATTATCTGTGTTTTTTAATGGACATAATTAATTAATTGTAATTAAAATTGAATCTGTATCTTAACGTCCTGCGCTGTTAACGCTGCTCGAGCCTCGGTCCTCACAAGGAGTGACTTTCTGACTTTCAAAGCAAAACAAATACCAGGGAGTTTTCCTTTAATTGCTCTTTGGAGGGTACGGGCTTAGAACACCGTAAAAAAACGTATTGTAAAAAAAAAAAACTATATAAATAAATTAACTTGAACGAGACAAGGTACCAAACAGAGTATTAAGTTTAACTTTATTTATTTATATAGCATTTTTTTTAATATAGTGTTCTGAGTCTGAACCCCCAAAGAGCACGCCCGAAGAAAAAAAAACTTCCGTTGCATAATCGTTTTTTTTTTTCACGATCAAACCTTGTGAGGACCGAGGCTCAGCGGGGGACTCATCCTCCTTGGGCGGCTGGGCAGCATCAACATTGCATTTAAAAAAAAATTTATTTTTAAAAACTAGACGCCAGCTGACGAATCCGGAACGCTTCTCTAACCAAAATGTAACTTGTTTTAAATAAAGAGTATTAAGTATACGCGTTTAAATATAAGAGGTTCCCATTTGTGAAACATGGTGGCGGTCGTATCATTGTTCGGACCTGTTCGGCAAACGTATAATAAAAAATAAAATAAGTTGACGTTCATGTGGGAAACATATCATAATGTCGATTGTATGGTATTGCAGGGATAGGCTAAAATTTTAAAAAAAGATTTCTCTAAAAAATGTTTTTTTTGAAGTGCGTAAGCTGCAGGGGTCTTTGTTTCTAGTCAGAGGTCTAGAATTCGAAAGGAAAATGTCGAGAACTGAATATCGAGTGGGAACAACAGCGGGTTGGGCACCGAGACGACGTAAGCAAACGTATAATTCCATCGGTTCTTCATGACCGACGTTCGCGTGGGAAACATATCGTAATGCCAATTGTACCGTATTGCAGGGATAGGCTAAAATTCCTGAACTCTGTCCAGCTTAGACTTATCTAAAATATGTTTTTTTGTAGTGCGTAAGCTGCAGAGGTCTTTTCAGCGCGACCCCCCCTGCAGGAATCGCGGTTCGAGTGAACCACAGATATCAAAAGCGTGGAGGAGGCTCCAGCCGCGACCTCCATTGGCCGCGCGACGCCGGCAGCACGCGTTCGAACCTCGAGATAAATCAGCTTGATTTATTTTACTATCAACGCCCCCGAGGCATAAATAAAGCCTGTGATACTTTTCAGAATGTGCACTCTAAGATCGCCGAGTCGTCTCATATGGGCGCGGACCAAACTCATTAATTATGCATTACGCCACAGCGGCCGCCGCTAATTAGACGGGAAATGTGAGCCTTCGGATGGATCGGCTCCGATTTGTTTTGGTCTCCGGGTTTTTTTTTTTCCTTCATTTGATCACATTTAAATAAATTGCCTGCGTTTCCAAAAAAAAACCAAAAAAACAAAACGTGTTTCCCGCGCTCGCTTTCAGCTCAAACGTTTCGAACGCGGCGCCCCCCCCGGACTCCGCCGGGTTCCCAAATGCGACGGCTGCCGATTTGGGCTTGGATCCAGCGCGGAAACGGGATTATATTGATGGTTAATTATTTTGTATTGTTATTATTATTATGATGATGATCACGTCTGGCCTGGTTTCTTTCCACCAGAAGCAAAACAAGAATTTAAAAAAAAAACAAAAAAAAAAAACGACTGCGTTAATTAAACAACGAACTTCAAGCTTCGGCTTCTGGTGATAGGAGAGCCTCCTCGGTTTGCTCGCTGGTGCTGTCCTTTGGGAACTGCCCATCGGTACCTCGTCGTGCTCTGTTATGCGTCTCGGCCACCTGAATGCCCCTTCCTTCCCGCTCTAACCTGTTTGAATTCTGCCCCCCTCTGTCTGCGCAGTCGACCCTCAGTTCTACGTGACCGTGACCATCTCGTCGCTGCTGATTCTCTCGGCGCTCATCATTTCAGCCAAACTCTGGTGAGCCATTTCAGCTCTCGCTCCGTCCCCCTGTCCACGCTCATGTCCCAGCAAACTGTCCTTTGTGTGTGAGTGTGTGTGTGTGTGTGTGTGTGTGTGTGAGTGTGTGTGCGTGTGGGGACCGATAATGCCAGACTTCACACGTCAGAACGCCGGCGTTTCCCCCGTTATCTCTCGGCGGAGCATCACAGTCGAGTCTGTACGGCGCCGTTCCGGCTTTTTATTGCGGAGGCCGGCGCAATTTTCGACGGAATATTATCAGGGACCTGCAGGCGCCGGCACCGCCGGTCCGTACCCGCTTAAATAATCCGGACCGCGGCCGATTGTCAAATCTGCAGATTCCGCGCCTGATTTATCGATCTCATCTGGTCCCGGAGTCAGGACTCGGGTGCGGCTGGGAGATAATAATGCGATGGCGGGGGTCGCATTATGAAATTGGCTGCGGGAATTTATAGGTTTCATTTAGGAGGGCTTTTTTACCCCCAGACCCGGGGCAGTTGTTGTCAGTTCTGCAGTGACACCGATGCCTGTGATGCGGCAGTGCCGCAGGAGTTCTATTTAAACACCTCGGTGACACTGCTGGGATAGGAACAATGGAATAACGCACCCACCCAATAACCCCTGCTCTGTGGTGCTACTATTGGGGTTCTGAGCATTAGAACAGAGTACACAGTATGTACTGTAGAACACAAACAGACGGACTACAGAATGTGACTGTGGAACTTCAAAGTCCATCTTTACAGGACGCGGAACCGAGAACACGGACGATGACATGCTGCCTGTTTCGAATGTTCTGGAAGCTTCTGCCGTTCTGCTCTCCTCACGCGCCATTAAAGTAATTGTGGAAGGAGGGACCTAATACATCATGCGGCACAGGAAGGACACTCAGGACACCGTCACATGACAGGACTTGTGATGTCAAGGACTTTCTGTTCGGCTGATGGAGCTGACGGATGAACGGTCTCACGCGGTCGGCCGTGATGATGAGGGACCGCGAGACGTTCCGTACAGTTGAGCACTCCCGAGTGTTCCCTTGAATCCCGACGGAGTTGTGAGGATTGCAAAATGGGCGTTGCAGGGTTTTTCGAGATATGGATCTGAAGATTTTTGGGGGGGGGTTCGAACCCACCGAAAGGAGGCCACTGTGGGCCCTTAACCCCCATTGCTGCGGGGGTTCTGAATAAGGGCAGATCCGGAGCCCTGGCATAATGTATGAGTGCCAATGACGAGCTGGAATGAAAAGCTGGTACACCATATGGACTGAACTTCACACAGAGACTCTTTTTCCCACTGACCTGGGGCATCAGCTGGAAAACAGTTCTTCCAAATGCCCCCGGGTTTGGATCCTTCATCACAGTACAGAAACTGGATTCGGAAGCGGATGCAAGTTTCAGGCATCCACAAACTTTCAGCTCTGTTCTCTACAACCACCAACTGAGGGGGAATAACACCAACTCTAGTGACAATAACATCCATCCATTATCTTCGTCTTTGGCGACACGGTGGTTTAGTGGTTGGCACGTTCTCCTCTCAGCGCTAGGGATTCCCGGTTCGAATCCCCATCTGGGTGGAGTTTCCACGTTCTCCCCGTGTCCGTGTGGGTTTCCTCTGGGTTCTCCGGTTTCCTCCCACAGTCCAAAAACATGGATCAAGTCAATTGAGTTCTCCAAATTGCCCCATATAGAGTGTGTTTGAGTGAGTGAGTGAGTGTGGACCCAGCAATGGATTGGCGCCCTGTCCTGGGTGTATCTGCCCAGCGCCCGAGACGTTCTCCCCTGGATGGGCATGGGGAACCCCACCGCGACCCTAATAGAGGATAAAGCGGGAGATAATGAATGAATTATCTTCCACTTTATCCTCTATTAGGGTCGTGGGGGAAGGGGGGGCATGCCCATCCAGGGGAGAACGTTCTGGGCACTGGGCAGATACACCCATGACAGGACGCCAATCCATCGCTGGACACACACTCACTCACACACACACACTCTATATGGGGCAATTTGGAGAACTCAATTGACCTCGGTCCATGTTTTTGGACTGTGGGAGGAAAGCGGAGAACCCGGAGGAAACCCACACGAACACGGGGAGAACGTGGAAACTCCACCCAGATGGGGATTCGAACCGGGAATCCCCAGCTCTGAGAGAACGTGCCAAACCACTAAGCCACCGTGTCGCCCCCTAGTTTTCTTTCAAATGAATAAGAATATGAAAACATATATATATATATAAAAACAATGTACACAGTAACGGGGACTAATTAAGATATTTAGAGAATTAATACCAAAGGATTCATTCACTTCCCGAAAGACGATCCCGTGTTTTCCTTCCGATTCACCCAAACAATATATCACGAGGCAGTCGGGTGACCTTAACCAGGACAAGCGCCGGTCACCATGGAAACCGTAACAGATTAGAACGGGCTCATTAATACAGGCCTGTGATTTACTTGGCAGCCGGCGTTTCGTGACCGAGGCGCGGTGTCATTGGAAAAGAACCGAGACCCCCACACCCCACCCCACCCCACCCCCCACCCCCCCGACGAGCATCCCGAATTCGCCCGCGTGCCGCCGGAACCCCCGCTTCAACGACGGCCCCGGGGCGAAAGGGTGCTTTCCCCGCAGCTTCGATTCCTCCGCCGGCCAGATTAATTAGCCCCCCACCCGTTGCCGGGCCGCCCCGCTCGGTGCATGAGCGATCACGGGGGGCACTTTTCCGGGCGCCCGTCGATCGGGCGGTGCCGCTTATCGTCAGATTAACCGAAGTCGGCATCGATTTGTTTCGTGGCGGGATGGAGGCGCCCGCTCGGCGCGTTACGCATTCCGTGCGCATCGGCTTCCTAACGACCCTCCGCTGGTTATTGCCTATCACTCGGAGTAAAACCTCTGCTCGCTGTGTGTGTGTTGTTGGGGTGTGTGTGTGTGTGTGTGTGTGTGTGTGTGGGGGGGGGGGGGGGGGGGGGGGGGGGGGGGGGGGGGGGGGGGGGGGGAATATTGCATGAGCCATGCCTGGCACCGTCTACCTGTAGCTCGCCCGCAGTCTGGCTCACCTAATATCTGCCGGCTGTAATTTGAAGAATTTAGAGGGAACGATGAGGCCCAGCAGTTCTCTCTCTTCAGTAATGACATTGTGTGTGTGTGTGTGTGTGTGTGTGTGTGTGTGTGTGTGTGTGCGCGTGTGTGTGTGTGTTGGGATGGATGAGCGCTCTGTTTTTCGAACCCCTACAAGGTTTTTTTTGTTTTTTTGTTTTGTTTTTTTTTGTATAATACATGATGTTCTCTTTGTGGCGTTCCCCTCATTGCCTTCTCCCTTTCATCCCCTATCTCTTCCAGTTACGACCGCAGCCTCTCGCAGCGCCCCCCTCCCCTGTCCCTCGCCACCCCCCGAGCGCTGGCCCAGGAGGACAGCAGGCACCCCCTCCAGAGCACCCCCTCCTTTCCCGACAGAGAGAGGTATGCCGGCGCGAACGCCCCGGAGGTCGAGCGGGTGCTGCCGCTGATTTAGGGGGGGTCTGCGTGCGGTCGGCCGCGAGGAACGGATGCTCGCGCGTTCCGTGCGGCATTCGCTCGAATGCGGGCTTGTTGGCGTTTCGTTGCCGTCGGCCAACAGCTAATTAGTGTTTGTTTCGTGGCGGGACGAACTGACGAACTCGTTAGGAAGCAAGAGTGACCATTCGGGCTTGAAGAGCAGCGAAGATCAGCCACACTCACCAGAAACTTCATTGGGACACCTCCTTGTTGTTACACGCAGGGCCCTATTTTAGAGGTATTTGGGGGTGGGGTGTGTTCCTGCTGCCGTGACGACGGGAAACGTGTACTCTCTTAATTCTTCATGGGTTTGGGTTTTGGGCGTAACGAACAATAAACCAGTCAGCGTGTCACTTGTCGTTTCCTATGAGAGCCTTTAAGCTGCACTCTGACTTTGGTGGATTGCTATTTGAGCGGTGCGGCTACCTGGACTCCATTAGGTTCTTCATTTTCCATTGGGGTCATGGTCTTTCGGTCCTTGAGGGTGCCTGAGGGGTTTTAGAAACTCTAGAACTGTAGTGCTGAGAATTATCCGCCACCCGTACAATAGCAGCTGTGTGATGCTCACGGCCACTAGAGAGCGCCGTAAAGGGGACGAACGGAGTACGCAGGATTAAATAGATGTATGCGATGAGCAGGACGTCGTTTCTTGCGCTTATCTCTCAGAACATGGCGGGTCAAAAGGACCCCCAGACCGGGAAACCGTCCGTCGGTCCAGTCGGTAATTGATAAGCCCTGCTCGTTGGGGCCTGTCCCAGATTGGGATTCGACCCCGCAGCCCCCAGCGTTGAGAGGTGGACGTGCCGCCCTTTAAATAACCGATGGTCTCGGGTGAGGGTTCCGAGCTCTTCACAGCAGTGAATGCGAAATCAGTAGGGGGCGCCGTTCCGGTGGAGAGGATTGTGAGAGAGGAACGCGAGAGGAACGCGAGAGGCCCGAGAGTGAAGACACAGTGCAATCTCCTCTGCTCCGGCCGGGGGATTTCAGACCTAATTTCACACAAGATAAACTCCGTCCCTTCTTCTTCTTCTTCTTCTTCTTCTTCTTCATCATCTTCATCTTCTTCTTCCTCACCCCCCCCCTCCTCCTCCTCCCTTCTCTGCCCTCTCGCCCGTCCTCTGCATCTCTCTCTCTCTCTCTCTCTCTCTCTCTCTTCCCTCAGGATTCCCGTGGTCAACCTTTGAAAAGCTGAAGCGGGCAGGCTGATGGAGCACGTCCTCCGGGACAGGACCGAAGACGAAAAAAAAAACACGAAATCAGGCTCGAGCTGAGGACGAGGACACGCAAACGGGCGTGTCCCGCCGTTCACACCGATGCGTGGGCTGTATATAGACGGGTGGATGTACAGAATGGAGGGGTGCCGAGAGGCAGTGCGTCCTTTAACTCCAGATGTCCGGGCCGTCTCCGGCTCCATTTTCCGGCGGAAGCGGCGTCTCTCTCTCTCTCTGTCTCTCTCGTCCATGCGTCACGTTTTAATACTTGCCACTTTAGGTGTGACGTCGCCTCCACCCCTCCTCGGTCGTCGCTCTCTCTCTCTGCCGTGATCCGTTTCGTGTTTCCTAAAGCAGGCGTTATGTTTCCGGTGCGCAATGTAGCATTGATTAAAGCTGCAGTATGTAAATTAGAACCTACCAAACTCACGCATCACCAACAAGCTTCATACGGCTAACTGCATCTTCTTCTCGCAGTGTGCTTGTAACACCACAGTTCCACCAGCAGGGGGGAGCCCGGATTTCCGATCGCCTCCGAACTTACATACTGCACCTTTAAGGCTTCGGAGAGACCTGCGCCGAGTGCAGAGCTCAGTTGATGTTGACTGTTCAGTTTTCTATAGCCGTCTTTCTTGCCAGTAGCCAGCATGCCGATGTTTACGACTCGCGAGCCAGCGCCGGGCCCGGCGGCGGCGCCGGCTTGTTAGACCACAGCGTACAACGGGCTGACCTTTTTGCCGAGCGCCGTTCCCACGGCGGGGGCTCACTCTCGCACAGCTGGGCTTTTAAATGAATGGAGTTCGTGAATCTTCTGGCTGTTTTTCTCTTGTGCGCAAAACTGTGAGACGATTTATAATTAAAATAAAATTTAAAAAAACTGATGCCACAACCACAACGCTCGCTGTACGTTCTTCACCTTGTTGGACGTCCACTGGCTCTTCATCTCCATTTTATTTCTTTATCTCTTATTTAATATATTTCTTTTATTTTTTTTAAATTTATTAAGCGATACAGAGTCGGGATGAGACGGTTACACATTTACAATTATCGTCGAAAAAATAAAGATGGCACGGTGGCTTAGTGGTTTAGCATGTTCTCCTCTCTGCACTAGGGATTCCCGGTTCGAATCCCCATCTGGGTGAGGGATGAATCCCCCCCCATCTGGGTGAATCATGGATTCAATACCCATGTAGGGGCTGCTCTAAATTGCCCCTATACAGTGGGTGAGTGAGTGATGGGTTGGCTCTCTGTCCTGTATGTATTTGCCCAGCCCCTGAAACGTCCTCCCCCTGGATTGGCATTGAAATCGCGAACCGGGTCCCGATTATAGGATTACAGGGTCCGCTTTATCCTCTATTAGGGTCGCGGGGGGGTTCCCCATGCCCATCCAGGGGAGAACGTTTCGGGCACTGGGCAGATAGACCCAGGACAGGACGCCAATCTATCACTGGGCACACACTCACTCACACAGACACACTCTATATGGGGCAATTTGGAGAACTCAATTGACCATGATCCATGTTTTTGGACTGCGGGAGGAAACCGGAGAACCCGGAGGAAGCCCACACGGACACGGTGAGGACATGGAAACTCCACCCAGATTGGGATTCGAACATGCCAAACCACTAAGCCACCCATTCCACTAAATTTGGGGTTTTAAGGGTGACCTGTGTTCCGCCAGCTGGTTGGAAAACCTGATTGTTCGGAAATAAAAATCGTTAATTAAATATAGTGTTCATTAAACTTGCAGTGCGGCCGTAATTAAAGAACAGTGTTTCAGGCGAGTGATCAAACCTGCATTACTGATATCCGGCTCCGCGTTCGGCTGACGTCTAATTTAAAAAACAGCCCTCGGCTACGGCGACTCTACCCTCAACACGGCGGGCGAGTACGGCCAGCATGTCCCAATATGCAGTACGCATCGAGAAGGGTGAAATTTCTAATGCTCAGGAACCCCAATAGCACCACCACAGAGCAGGGGTTATTGGGTGGGGGCATTAGTCCTATCCCAGCAGTGTCACTGAGGGGGAGAAATGAAACTACCGACAATCAACAATCCACCACCCAAATGATACCTGTTCTGTGATGCCCCTGAGAACCAACAGGGGGCGAACAACAACACAGAACACAGATGGACTACAGTCTGGGATTGTAGAACTACAAAGTTTATCTGTATGGTAAGTGGAGGACATAGAAAGGGGGCGTGGCCTAACGACATACACTTGACACCCGTGTCAACCCTGTAACCACAGGCAATGTGTTTGGGAACCCTCAGACGCTGCAGTAGGCCCCACTGAAAAGATTCGGGAGTTCTGAAAATGCCCTTTTATTAATTAAAGGGATTTGGAACCCCATGCGGAACCCCATGCGGAACCCCTGACCCCTTCTGTACAACTGAGAGCAGCCTGGTGACCAGCGGCGCCGGCGTCGTGCGCGAGAATTGAATTCTCCCCGTCACATCGCCAAATTCGGGGTCAGACTCGACGCGTTAGTATTCTTCTGCCCTCGAGTAGCGTGTGTGTGTGTGTGTGTGTGTGTGTGTGTGTGTGTGTGATCCACTGTACGACGGACGGACAATAAAAAAAATAAAATAATAAATCCCGTCATGGCGATTCCGGCCGTGGTTCTGAATTCCGAGTTCCGATTTGACGCCTCGCAGGTGAGCGAGTGCCTCAGACCTCATGCATTTTACATGGAAACAAGACACACACCGACCTCAGTCTCACTCCGTCTGCTCGCACACACACACACACACACACACACACACTCACACACACACACACACAGACGAGGCACGCAGGTATGCAGCTGGAGAGTTCGTGGCTCCCATCTGTTCTCAGATCTTCAATCACACTGACTGAAATTAACACTCCTATTTATAGTGAGGGGAGCGGATTGCATCAAAGGATGTTCTAAAAAAAAAAAAAAAAAAAAATTTTTTTTTTGATAATAAAAAGAGGAAAGAAAGGACTGCATGCAGAGCAGGGATACGGCTGGAGAGGCACAGGGTTAATATAAAACGGATCGTCTCTCTCTGGCGCCGTTTCGGAAGCGCCAGCCGAGAATTAATTGCAACCATTAACGTCACGCGGCGGAAACGTTGAGGAGGAGGAGGACGAGGAGGAGGAGGAGGAGGACGAGGAGGCCGGAGCGTCAGCGGGAGGAAAGAATGGTTCTAGGTGGCACTAAGCTATTTTCATATCTGGCTTACCAGGAGCTGACAAGCGGCTTAACGCGTGTAAACGAGATAATTAATGCCCCGGAGTCTGAAATACACAAGATTAACCTTCACAGCCTCCGGAACACGGTTCAAACTGAGATTAAGATGATGATAGTGATGGTGAAAATGATGGTGATGATGATGGTGATGAAGATGATGATGGTGAAGATGATGATGCAGATGATGATGATGATGGTGAAGATGATGGTGATGGTGAAGATGATGGTGATGGTGAAGATGGTGATGATGATGATGATGATGATGGTGAAGATGATGATGATGATGATGTTGATGGTGATGATGATGATGTTGATGGTGATGATGATGGTGATGGTGAAGATGATGGTGATGGTGAAGATGGTGATGGTGAAGATGATGGTGAAGATGATGGTGATGATGATGATGTTGATGGTGATGATGATGATGGTGATGGTGAAGATGATGGTGATGGTGAAGATGGTGATGGTGATGATGATGGTGAAGATGATGGTGAAGATGATGGTGATGATGATGATGGTGATGGTGAAGATGATGGTGATGATGATGATGATGGTGAAGATGATGGTGATGGTGAAGATGGTGATGGTGATGATGATGGTGAAGATGATGGTGATGATGATGATGGTGATGTTGATGATGATGGTGAAGATGATGGTGATGATGATGATGGTGATGATGATGATGGTGAAGATGGTGATGGTGATGATGATGGTGAAGATGATGGTGAAGATGATGGTGATGATGATGATGGTGATGGTGAAGATGATGGTGATGATGATGATGATGGTGAAGATGATGGTGATGGTGAAGATGGTGATGGTGATGATGATGGTGAAGATGATGGTGATGATGATGATGGTGATGATGATGATGGTGAAGATGATGGTGATGATGATGATGATGATGTTGATGATGATGGTGAAGATGATGGTGATGATGATGATGGTGATGATGATGATGGTGAAGATGATGGTGATGATGATGATGATGATGTTGATGGTGATGATGATGATGGTGAAGATGATGGTGAAGATGATGATGATGGTGAAGATGATGGTGATGATGATGGTGATGATGATGATGGTGGTGATGATGGTGAAGAAGATGATGATGATGATGATGGTGATGATGATGATGATGATGTGATGGTGAAGATGATGGTGATGATGATGATGGTGATTGTGAAGATGATGATGGTGAAGATGATGATGATGATGATGGTGATGATGATGATGATGAAGATGATGGTGATGTTGATGATGATGAAGATGATGATGATGGCTTTTATACACAGAACCTTATTTCTGTTTCTACATGTAGGCCTCAGACCTACGGTCCATAGCGGTTCTGTTTTATTACAGGGCCCGGCGTGGTCATCGGTCAGTATCGAGCGCCGTCGGCTGAACGCCACATCATTCACCGCCCCGTGTTTATTGCGCGGGGTTAATTTGTGGCCTTATTCAGGCCCTCGAGGTCGCCGTCCATCCTCAAAGTACACAAAAGGAGTCGTCTTGCGGAGAGCGAGAACACATTATGGTCGTGTCCCGCATCGGATCGATAGAACAGGCGGCGCGGCCCATCAGTCAGATCTATAAAGTGCTATGAATTAGTAAATAACAGCAAACTAATTGTACGAGCCGAGGGCAGACTTCGCTTCCCTTTTCATTTGAACCAGCAGGGGGCAGCACGGTGGCACAGGGGTTAGCACTGTTGCCCCAAGGCAAAAAGCTCCTGGGTCGGAATCCCTGACCCGTTTCCTCCCGTAATCCAGAACCACACGTTCAAACTCTCCCTTAAATAAGTCCATCTGATTAGGAGCGCGTTCCTTAAAGGGCTGGGATAGGCTGCGTGTTTCAGAGACCGTGTTTCAGAGAAAGGCAAAATTAAGACTGATCATCCACTGCGGCGCCCCCTAATGGAAACAGCTGGGCGATGCTGTGGTAACCCTGCACATTTAGAAGAAAAGGATCTTCTGGATTTAACTGAAGTAAAATAAAATTACTGTCACTTTAACCCTGATAACAGGATTTAATTTCATTCAGGTCAAGACGGGGAAAGAATAGAAATAGGGGCAAAGTGGTTGGCATGTTCTCCTCTCAGCGCTGGGTGGGCTTTCCTTGTGCTCCCGCAGTGCAAAAACAAATTGCCCCTATATAGTGTGTATGCATGAGTGTGGGGCAGTTGTAGGTAAGTAACCAGCCTTATGAACTGAGGGTCCCCGGTTCGATTCTTGGTCCCACCAAGTTCTATGGCTGAAGTGCACTTGGGCAAAACACCTAACCCCAATTGCCCCTCACTTCAGGTACACGTGTGTGTGTGTGTCACTACATGGATGGGTTAAATGTGGAGTACACATCCCCAGTGTACTCAGTGATGCTTTGGCACCTTGTCCAGGGTGGCCCTCCCCTGGATGGACATGGGGGACACCCCCCCCCCCCCCATGATCCTTATATAGGAATAATTCATTCATTCATTATCTTCAGCTTTATCCTCTATTAGGGTCGCGGGTGGGAGGGGGGGGGGGGGGGAGGTTCCCCGTGCCCATCCAGGGAGAACATTTCAGGCGCTGGGCAGATAGACCCAGGACAGGACGCCAATCTATCGCTGGGCACACACTCACTCACACAGACACACTCTATATGGGGCAATTTGGAGAACTCAATTGACTTGATCCAGGGCAGCACGGTGGCTTAGTGGTCGGCACGTTCTCCTCTCAGCTCAGTGGAGTTTCCATGTTCTCCCCGTGTCTGCGTGGGTTTCCTCCGGGTTCTCCGGTTTCCTCCCACAGACCAAAAACATGGATCAAGTCAATTGAATTCTCAAAATTGCCCCATATAGAGTGTCTGTGTGAGTGAGTGTGTGCCCAGCGATGGATTGGCGCCCTGTCCTGGGTGTATCTGCCCAGCGCCCGGGATGTTCTCCCCTGGATGGGCATGGGGAACCCCACCGCGACCCTAATAGAGGATAAAGCGGAAGATAATGGATGGATGAATTGACTTGATCCATGTTTTTGGACCATAAGAGGAAAGCGGAGAACCCGGAGGAAACCCACGCGGACACGGGGAGGACATGGAAACTCCACCCAGATGGCGAACGTGCTAACTAACTACTAAGCCCGCCCCTTATATAGGAATAAGTGGAAGATAACGAGTTAATAACGATTATAAAGCCTTTTTTTGTGATGAGTGCGATGAGTGCAATTAGTTTCTTTGTTTTCACGACTCAAAAGAAAAATAACAATCCACGATCCGGAGGTTTGACCCCGAGTCTCAGCCCTAAACCTGCACTCAGTGCGTCTCCAGTTAAACGCAGCTCCGTTTCCATCTGATTATCTCAGATTAACTCCGGTCAAAGCTTCGCCCGCGCCGACAGGACCGCCGCAAGTTAACAAGAATCGCTTAGAGGAGAGAACGGTTCCCCGGCGTGCAGCATCCTCCTCACATTCGCTCTCCATTTCACATTTCAAAACCTGTTTCTCTGTGACCCACCCCGAAGACATGTCCTCCAGAGAGCACCCTTATGCTGAGTGTTCACATCACACAGACTCAGCATCTGGATGTGAAGGGCCTCGCACACATCCCCTCAAAAAACCCCACCATCCCCTCATCTAACACTGTAACCACGACAGCACTGATATCTCACTGCTGCAGCCTTAAATCCCAATTTCCATGTTAATGAATTTAAGTGTCAGTTAATTATTTAAATTAAATCCTCCAAAAGGAAACCGATCCCAACATTAAGGGATTATTCCTTAGAAAGGGTTTTTTTTTTGTTTGTTTTTGCTGAATTTAAACTTTGTGTGTCATTTTCATACATCCATCCATTATCTTCCGCTTTATCCGATATATTAGGGTCGCTGGGGGGGTTCCCCATGCCCATCCAGGGGAGAACGTTTTGGGCGCTGGGCAGATACACCCAGGACAGGGTGCCAATCCATCGCTGGGCACATTTTCATACAGACCTGCATTTGTCTTATTCACTTCAGTATAAGAACATATAACAGACTGAATAACTTCTCTTTTTTAACGCAGATGATTCTTTGTTTTATGGGTCATGATTTAATAAATTAAAAAGAAACTCATTCTTTAAGCATGAAATTAAAGTCATGCATGTAAAATAAAAACAATACAACAAAATAAATACCTCTCCTGATTATGTTAAACCTCAAGGTGACTAATATATATATCCTCTATTAGGGTCGCGGGGGGGTTCCCCATGCCCATCCAGCGGAGAACGTTTCGGGCGCTGGGCAGATACACCCAGGACAGGGCGCCAATCCATCGCTGGGCACACACTCACTCACACACACTCTATATGGGGCAATTTGGAGAACTCAATTGACTTGATCCATGTTTTTTGGACTGTGGAAGGAAACCGGAGAACCTGGAGGAAACCCAAGCGGACACGAGGAGAACATGGAAACTCCACCCAGATTGGGATTCGAACTGGGAACCCCTAGTGCTGAGAGGAGAACATGCTAAACCACTAAGCCACACAAACGAACCATCGCAACGAAAAAAAAAACTGAATTGTTGCTGAAGGTCATTCTGATTCTCGGCACCTGGACCGGACCGGACCTCTGAAACTTAAACCTGCTTATTATCAGCAGCAGTGTAGTTTCAGCACAGAAGGCTGTTTACGACAGCTGGATGCTCTCGTGTGTGTGTGTGTGTGTGTGTGTGTGTGTGTCACCAACCTGAATAAAAGCATTCGGCATGACTACAAAGTGAGGTCGTGGCTTATGAAAGCTGCTTGTGAAGGAACGTCAGAACACAAAGCTCTGACCTCCGAGCTCTGCCCCAAAAAGTCTAAATAATCAGAATCCCAACTACGAGCCCCCCCCCTCCCTCCTCCTCGCCCGACCTCGCAAGCTCCTCCCTCCGAGTGGAAAAACACACGGGTATGTGTTCACATGTTTTAATTGATGAACTAATCGGCAAATTCTGCTCAGAGATACATTCACAATAAACGGCCAATCGGAAAGGTGGAGGACGAAACGAGCCGGAGGCGCGGCGGCTGGGCGGTCCTTCCTCCGCCGGCGTGCATCCCGAACGTGTCGTCACGTCACGAGCCTCGGGCCGAACGCAAAAAAAAAAAAAAAAAAAAAAAAAAAGAAAAAAAAAAAAAAAAGGAAAGAGCAATGTGGATCCATTTAAAACATTCACATCCATACGTATGTGTCATCTTTCTCTCTCACACACACACACACACACACACACACACACACACACACAGTCACCCGGGTCGTGCGTCGCTCAGCGTTTTGTGTCTTGTCGGAAGGGAGGCTGAAATCTGTCCGGCGCGTGAGGATCGAAGAGTGTCAAGAGTGTCTCAGTCCGTTCGGCAAGTCAGTGACATTTGCGAGCCCTCGGGGCTCAGTTCGACTTCGACCAGATCTTCCCACTCCCACGGAGCCTGCGACACACACATCAAGTTTAACAACACAACGTCACTCATCAAGTTAAATGAGGAGGTATCGGAAGCAGGACCGGGGGGGGGGGGGGGGGGGGGACGACGATTAGCATCTCGTTAGGATTTAATTAAAAGACGGCAGGACGGAGCCGATCCTCGATAATGGCTCTTAACCGGAGCGGAATTAAAGCAACGTCAAACACACTTAACACTAATCGGACTAATATCTGCAGACGGTGCGGGAACATACACACACACACACTACACGCTTCCGACTACATCGCCGTCGAAGCTCACCGAGGAGACACACACACACACACACACATACACACACATCAGAAGCGAGTCAGTAAAGGATCAAAGGCTTTGCATACATCATATAGGTCTTATTTCCAATAACGTGCACACGCCTGGCGGGGGATTTACCGCCGCCTGCGCTAAACCACTTCAGCCTGGTATTTACCCACCGAAATTAACAACACGCAATAGACGACGCGGGAAAAGCCGTTGCCGTGGGAACGGCAAGTCCCCGGGGCGGCGGTACGGTGCCCGACCCGTGATACATACACGGGATCGGCATTATAAAACCTCCCCCTTACTTCTGCTCCTTACTTCTGATCGGCTGAGCCGTCTGTCCAGCCGTGACATCGTTGACCGTAACACATCCGTACCATTGCATGATATACATTAATTAAAATCATGTACCATGTAATGGAAACTAGGGGTGTCTTCAACTAAGGATTTTCGTAGTCGAATCTGATTCGTCAGATTTTCCCTATAGTCGACTGATAGTCGAATCAGTTAAAATTTCACCACAAGATGGCGCTATAAGCGTGGTTTTTAAAAAAGTTTTTTTTTTTAATATATTTTGTTATATATTTTATATTGTTAAAGCGCACACATCATTTTAAAAAAATATATTAACAGAAATTAGGATGAATTTATTTGACTAAAGGCTATATATATATAACGAAACAAAGACATTTCATGTAAAAACTAATGCTTAGCAGCAGCCATGGGCGCCCCCATGTGGTCAAAATGGTACATTCGACTATGAGGTTCATAGTCGACTACGGTTCTCTGAATCGAATCGTCGAATCAGCGAATATTACAGCTCACCCCTAATGGAAACGCAGATTAATATTAATAAGCACTAAGCTTGTTGCGGCTGTTCCAATATTTGGCCACTAGATGGCTTTTTTTTTTTGATTGGTAAAGAAACTGGTATCCTGTTAGTCAGCGATCATTGACTAGATCACGTCGCGGAAAGTTTATTAATGATTTTATTACTAATAAATTACTTTTTTAATTGTAGTGCGTTTGTAACCGTTATAAAGGCAATAAGAACACTTGAGGTTGTGGTTTTTTTCCGTGATTTATTCACAATAACGCACGCCCTCTGGTACCTTATTGCTTTTAGAGCAATAAGAGAGTGAGGACAGAAATAAAGGCTACAAAACGAGCAAAAAAATGTGCGCCACAATACGTTATTATCTCTGTTCTTTACATGTAGCACGTATTTTGATTCTTTTTGCCGATACACGGACGGCTATACAAACTTATGGGTGAGTAACTTGTAGTGTGGTAACCAGTGCAACCAGTGTACATGAGAAGCCATGTGTGGTCACGGGGGGGCGACCTCGAGCCACTTGTTTAAAAACGTAGCTTGAAATGCGACATGGAGAAGGCCAACTTTTAATCAAAACAGACGACGCGGTGATGCCGTATTCACAGTATTGTAGTAAGGGAAGTGAGGGGTACTTTTTACCCCCCTTGCACCCACTTACCCCTTGACTTTGGAACTCTTTTTCCCCGGTTGCCGCGGTTCCTGGGAGGACGCGGAGTCTCGCAGCTCAGCTGGCTGATCAGCATCCTGATTGGATGCCGCTCCACCGGGGGCGGGTCCAGAGGAGGGCGAGGCAGAGCTGGCCTTCAGGGTTTTCTGAAGGTTGGACACCTAAAGACAAACGAAGACAACTCAGTGTGTGTGTGTGTGTGTGTGTGGGGGGGGGGGGGGTAACCCTGTGGAGATTTATCTACTCGTGAACAAACCACCAGGTAGCGACTCAAGGCACTTTATCTTAAATTTGGGGCGTGTCGGTGTGTCTCCGTCGCCATGACGCCGTGATTCGTGGGGTGTATTTTGGGTGTCGCGTGCAATAAGCCAATTGCAGTTGCAGTTAGTTCCCTTTAAGAGCCTGGCGCGGTCTGACTTTGGACGGTTGCTATTTCAACGGTGCATTGCCATCATCGCGAGTCCGGCCCATTTATTCATTCCTTATCTTCTGCTTTATCATATATATTAGGGTCGCGGGGGGGGGGGGGGGTCCCCATGCCCATCCAGGGGAGAACGTTTCGGACGCTGGGCAGATACACCCAGGACAGGACGCCAATCCATCGCTGGACACACACTCACTCACACAGACACACTCTATATGGGGCAATTTGGAGAACTCAATTGACTTGATCCATGTTTTTTGGACTGTGGGAGGAAACCGGAGAACCCGGAGGAAACCCACGCGGACACGGGGAGGACGTGGAAACTCCACCCAGATGGGGATTCGAACCGGGAATCCCTAGCGCTGAGGGGAGAACATGTTAAACCACTAAGCCACCGTGCCGCCCTCATATACATATACATTATATATATAAATAAAGTATACATATATATCTGGGCAGATATCGCTGGAAACATCAAAGTCGCTGCCAGACCACGTGCCAGACCCGGAGGAAAACCCACGCGGACAGCGTGAAAACTCCGTGCCGCCCTGCGTAGAGGAGAACGTGCCAAAACCACTAAGCCACCGTGCCGCCCTGGTAGAATTTTAACAGAAACAAATGAAAAGAGAGAAATTCTGCGCGTTCTTCAGAGGAGGGTAAGAAATTTGTGCCAAATCAGCGGAAAACAAAGTGCAGACGGAGCAGAACGCCGTCATCGTTTATTACACGGCGATAGACCTTCCTTGTTTTACCCGACAGCCATATTTCTCGCAGCAAAACAATCTGGCTGCAATCCAGAGCACACGGGCCTTCCGTCTTATCTCCGCCGCTATTTCGTTCCTCGAAATGGGTTTCCCACTTCGGCGGCGGCGGCGTTCAGATGATGTCTCCGAAACGTCTTTTCAATAAGCGTGTTTTATGGGATAATGATATTTACCACCACATAAGTCGTCATGAACAGACAGGACGGGCGTCTCCAACGTCGAGGTCCAAAGTGAACTGTGTTTGCATCTTTCATCCTTAATAAATAAGTCTCTTAGATATTAAAGTCGGGGCTTAAAGATTCATGCCGCGACGTGTGCGAGTTGTCTCCGGATCGGATACACAGCTGACTTTGATCTTCATCACTGAGCGTGAGCAATAATAACAGAAATAAATAAAATAAAAATAAAAATAAATAAAAAAAAAAACGGCTTTTAAGTAAACGCAGTTACAATTTTGATGGAGATCCTGGTTCCAGGCTGGAGCTGTTTTATTTCAGGGTCCTCATCTTAGACCCCATTGTTCTCCTTCACCCCGCCAACAGTCTCGTTTCACGCCTCCTGCATGGTTTAAATAGCGACGCTGTTTGTAAATATATCTATCCATCATACTGTGGGTTCTCCATTCACAGCAACCAAAGTCAGAGCAACACCTGGTTCTTAAAGGGGACATGCTGATTGGTTAATTGCCTATTAAGCCCAAAACACACCCATGAACAATGACGAGAAAAAGTATTGAGACACGGCGGCACGGAGGCTTAGCACGTTCTCCTCTCAGCACTAGGGATTCCCGGTTCGAATCCCCATCTGGATGGAGTTTCCATGTTCTCCCCTTGTCCGCGTGGGTTTCCACCAAGTTCTCCGGTTTCCTCCCATAGTCCAAAAAACATGGATCAAGTCAATTGAGTTCTCCAAATTGCCCCATATAGAGTGTGTGTGTGTGAGTGAGTGTGTGTCCAGCGAAGGATTGGCGTCCTGTCCTGGGTGTATCTGCCCAGCGCCCGAGACGTTCTCCCCTGGATGGCATGGGGAACCCCACCGCGACCCTAATAGAGGATAAAGCGGGAGATAATGAATGAATGAATGAGTATTGAGACACGGCGGCACGGTGGCTTAGTGGTTTAGCACGTTCTCCTCTCAGTGCTAGGGATTCCCGGTTCGAATCCCCATCTGGGTGGAGTTTCCATGTTCTCCCCGTATCCACGTGGGTTTCCACCGGGTTCTCCGGTTTCCTCCCACAGTCCAAAAAACATGGATCAAGTCAATTGAGTTCTCCAAATTGCCCCATATAGAGTGTGTGTGTGTGTGTGTGTGAGTGAGTGTGTGTCCAGCGATAGATTGGCATCCTGTCCTGGGTCTATCTGCCCAGCTCCCGAAGCCTTCCCCCCCCCCTTGTGTGTGTCAATACTGAATGAGTATTGAGACACACAAGGTATACGTTTCCCCTAAATACACCGGCAAAGGCACACGGACACGCCCCAAAACGAACGCGGTTGATGGCCCGCCAAGATTGTTAAAATAGGGCCCTTGCTGTTCGTCAGATGGTCAGCCAGCAGTGTATATGCTAATAGATTATTCCACAGTCCACACTACGAATGCTTACGAATGTAGGGTGTATACACACACACACACACACACACACACACACACACACACACACACACACACACACACACACACACACACACCTCACCTCTGTCTCCACTTGAACCTTGACCTTGAGCTGGCTCTCTCTGTACTGATTAGCTCTGGAGACCTGCTCCTCAATTCCACACAGCACTGCTTCACAGCCTGCGCACCTGACCAAGGAAACACACACACACACACACACACACACACACACACACACACACACACCATCAGTGAGATTCTGCACGCATTTCCCCCCAACGATGCTGGTTCCACTATGCCGGTGCAGACGCAGACGCAGACACGCACCACTCCTGCAGTGTGCTGGCGATGTTGGGCAGCTCGTTGGGTCCGAGGTCCCGACCCACGCTGAAGTCCACCTCCACCTGCTGGTTGCGCTGGTCCAGTTTGCCGTGGATGATGTCGCAGTACACGGCCTCGATGAGCAGGTCCTCCAGCTCGCGCACGTTCTTCAGTTCCAGCTGCTGCAGCAGCAGAGAGTAGGGCAGGCACTGCGCAGGCAGGGGGGGGGAGTAATGAGGGTTTCGTAATGAAACACAAAGGTAACAACAGAGACGCTGCTGCTCGCGACAATTGGGTGATCTTTGCCGTTTAAACGGCTCTATGCATACAGCGGCTTATGACGCTCTTGCGCAGCTACAGCAGATTTCACTTATTTTTAAAGAAGACCCCGCACCCCCCACCCCGCTGTGCTCTCTGCCACACAGGAGTGAAGCGCTGACCGATCTGGACACGTACTTTGAGATTGGATGCCAGGCTGATGATGGACAGATGACGGAGCTTGTTCCTCTGAGCCGGGGTCAGTTCGGGAAGAGATGCTGACTTCTCTGAGAACACACACACACACACACACACATCAGAAATGATCATGAGCGTGAAGTTGCACAGAGGTTGCGCACCGAGTCATTGGCATTCGTGTTTACCTTTGTAATCGGAATACGTTCCGTAGGCAAAGAGATTAAGGAGCTGATAGACGGGGGCATGGGGACCTGCCTCCAGCTGATGGGAGGAGAGAGAGAGAGAGAGAGAGAGAGAGAGAGAGATGTAAATAACAAGAGAGGTATAAATATGTAAGGTCAAACATTCATGAATTCTGTACCGTTACAAGAGTTATTACACGTTTATTGGAGACCAAACAGAGATTTCTACGTGCATGCGTGAGTCCATACCTCTCTCACATTCGGCAGTTCCAGAATGTCTGAAAATACATAGAGACCGGGAGTCTCCAACAGGGAACTGATCGCTTGAGCCAAGGCTGAACCTGACAGAGTCAGCAGCTGATCCACCTCCATCTAAAAGAAGAGAAAAAAACAAGTGGATTTTCATGAGGGTTTGGTTACAAATAGGAAAATACAAACAAACAGATGCTTTTAGTAACTTGTGAGTTCGCGGTTTCCTCCCACAGTCAAAAAACATGGATTCAAGGTGAAGTGACTGCTCTAAACTGCCCCTATATATTCTGAGTGTGTGCCCAGTGATGGGTTGGTACTTGGTCCTGAGTGTATCTGCCCAGTGTCTGAAATGTTCTCCCCTCTGGGCATGGGGGAAAACCACTGTGCAACCCTAATATTGGAGCAAGCGGAAGATAAACGGACGGATGGCAAATAATACACTGTGTGTGTGTATATATATATATATATATATAGTATATACATAGCAGTATATATTATATAGTGGTATATAGTGTGTATATATGTATGTGTGTAAATATATATATATATATATATATATATATATATATATATATATAGTATATATATATATATAATATATAGTGTATATGTGTATGTGTGTGTGTATATATATATACTAATATATAATATATAGTGTATATATGTATGTGTGTGTATATATATATATATATATTCATTATTCATTCATTCTTATCTCTCGCTTTATCCTCTATTAGGTCGCGGTGGATGGGCATGGGCATGGTCCAGGGGATGGGCATGGGCAGATACACCCAGGCCAGGGCGCCAATCCATCGCTGGGCACACACTCACTCACACTCACACACTCTATATGGGGCAATTCGGAAAATTCAATTGAATTGATCCATGTTTTTGGACTGTGGGAAGAAACCGGAGAACCCGGAGGAAACCAACGCGGACACGGGGAGAACATGGAAACTCCACCCAGATGGGGATTCGAACCGGGAACCCCTAGAGCTGAGAGGAGAACATGCTAAACACTAAGCCACCGTGCCGCCCATATATATATACACACTATAACCAATAACCAGTTTGCTCATTAGCCTACTGTGAAAATAACCTGTTATAAAACATCAATCACACAGTGAGGCGTATTAAAGCGCTTACAATAACCGTATTATTTCAGATTACTTTGATCAAAAACGGAGAAAAGCTCGTGTTATTCGCGTTTGCAGTCCATTTCCATGCAGCTTTATTAGCACATTAGCTCGTTAGCCTGACAGCTGTGAGGCGGCCGCATACTGATTTACTAACTAGTGCGCACTACTAAGTGGACTTCGCGTCCACGGTGAGGCGCTCTGCTGACTACTGCGTAGGGCGCTAGTACGCGGTTTGGGACGGAGCGACGGAAAGTCAGCCCGGACCTTACGCTCAGCGTGACTGACTTTAAAGCCTAAACGATTATTAGTAGGTTATTTTCGCGTTAGCGTGCGAACGTCGTCTCGAGGTTTGTGCGTGTGATAATTAATACTAATTAATAACACTCACCTTTATTAACGTTACTGCGAACACGATAAGAACGGCAGCGGCAGCTCTGGGACAACAACAAAGTGCGGCCTGATTGGACCAATAGGGGGGAAAAGGCGGGACGTGACGAAATCATGTCATCCAATCAGATTCTCCGAAGGCACAGACGTTATACGTGTGGGAAACCTCCGGTCTCAGCCTGTCTGAGTTGATCCACCGCCTCAGATCAAAGGGTTTTACATGGAATTATATTCATTCATTCATTCATTATCTCCCGCTTTATCCTCTATTAGGGTCATGGGGGGGTTCCCCATGCCCATCCAAGGGAGAACGTCTCGGGCGCTGGGCAGATACACCCAGGACAGGGCGCCAATCCATCGCTGGGCACACACTCACTCACACAGACACACTCTATATGGGGCAATTTTGAGAATTCAATTGACTTGATCCATGTTTTTGGATTGTGGGAGGAAACCGGAGAACCCGGAGGAAACCCACGCGGACACGGGGAGAACATGGAAACTCCACCCAGATGGGGATTCGAACCGGGGATCCCTAGCGCTGAGAGGAGAACATGCTAAACCACTAAGCCACCGTGCCGCCCCATGGAATTATAATCATTGTGAAATTAAATTACATATACATAAGTGTTTTCATCAATAAGCTCCAGTTACATGTTATATATAGAGTTTTTTTGTGTGTGGCTCTTCTTCGTTAATAAATGTTTTAATCCGTGTATCTGAAGTGTAGTTACGTTTGTTTTGCCATCTTTGCGTAACTCAGCTTGCTTTATTTCTTCAGGTGGTGGATTTGGTGTAGTGAAGCTTAATTTAATGTCGAGTAACCAACAGCTTAGCTCGCTACATCTGACAAGTAGCTCGCCCATCGCTGCCCACATAATTAAACCAGCATCATCTCCAATTTTCATCTCAGTGAAAAAATTACAGTATAAGACACGTTTCTCTCACCTGAAATTATATTTTGAATCTTAAAGGTTCTCGTGACAATTTGCAGGAGTGTTTCGTAACTCAACCTGAGCCTCGTCTGAACACGATCAAGCGTTTCTTTAAGTTTTATCGCTATAAAATTATAAAAAAAAGAAAAATGGGGAAGAGAAGAAGAAGAAAAAAAAGGAATATAAGGAATGTGTGTGAAATTGTTTGTGTATGTAAAGATTCTTCTTTTTCCTTAATAAAAAGACTTATAAAAAAAAGTTTTATCGCTATGACAACCACCACTCTCAACATTCTAAAGTTGTCTGTGGACTACAGTACATACTGTACTGTGTGCGTCCCCTTTACTCCGGGCCCCTAGTACCAACACAGAGCAGGTATTATTTGGTGGGTGCTTTATTCCTATCCCAGCAATGTCACGGAGGTGGTTTACTGTAGAGAATGGAGCAAGTATTTTTAAAAGCATAACTATCATTAGACTCCAAAGGACAGTTCTTGAAACCCTCAGATCCGGAGTCTACCTGCTTGGTTTGATGTCTACTGTCTTTCTATAATTACATTTCTTCCTTCCCTCTCCACGGGGATTTGTTTCCTTTGTTCTTTGTTCTTTTGCCGGTTTTCAGTTTCATGTAAATCGGTTCTTCCGTTTATTGTTCTGTTCCGTCTGTATTTGTTTTTGGTGGGGTTGGTTTTTGGTGGGCTTGGTTCAACAGCCTAAATAACTGAACCCCCAACCTATAGACCGACAGCTTGACTGAATATGTGCAGTATATACACAACATGATTTTTCCTCAGTCCATCGCCGTTTTGTGATACATGTATGACAAAGCTGATAGCATCCACCTCAGAATGCTGTGGAAATGATCAAAACATGCCGTGACTTCAACTCAGAAGCCAACTCATCTGACCAAAGTCTCATTCCAGTGTCGCAATCTGTGTTTTCAACAAGGCTGAGCTCTGGCCAGACATTTTATTTGAAGAGAACAAAGTCCAATGGTACAAAATAATACATTCAGGTTCTGCAGTCACAGCATCATGTTCTATTACAAATGACTACAAACATATGACCGGTACTTGCACTAATACCTCTTGCCGACACTCAGATCGTGTACAGTAGCAGTCAGAAGTTTGGACACGGCCCCTTTTTTGCTTCATCGTCTATTTTCTCCACTTAACATAAAGATGGACTTTGTAGTTTTGGACAATAAGTGAAGAAACGTGGACAATAAGTGGAGAAAAAGGAGGCGTGTCCAAACTTTTGTATAGTACTCTACCTGCTGATACAAAGTACCAGAATGAGTACTTAATAACACCAGTATAACAACTACAATAATGCCTTATAAAGACTTTTAAAACATCTTTTGGAAACATTTTTTTTTTTTTTTCACTTTTAGAATGTCACATGTACATAATTAACATAATGCAATTAAATCAAGTGTTCTCTGAACAAACTGTAATCTGTAACTCTCTCAGTGGACTTCAGTAGCACATAACATTAAAGCCCTGTGGCAGAACCACTGAAACGATGCCATCACGTGATGTCAGGCGGCATTGCGACAGAATATTATTACAGGTACATGCACGTGAGCGCAGTAACGGAACGATACCCATACTAGTCATGCGGGCACACCCGCCGTTTGGATTGTCCCTAGCGACTCGGTTTAGTCCATGTTGATGGCATCCATCTCACAGATGGGCTTGTAAATGTGGTCACATGGCACGTCGAACCATGACTTCGAGCGAGAGTCAAGCACAGCACAGTCCTCGCCATGAAGCCCTCCAGACTGATGATTGTTGGGTTCGCTGTCCGCGTCATTCCAGTAGCTAAAAAGGGGGCAACGGGAAGTTTTTACCAGTTAAAGTCACCAGAACGGTGGGCACCTCTTTATACAATGACCTGGTAGCAATTGGGGTTGGGTCGCTTGCCCGAGGGCACTTCAGCCAGAGTACTTGATGGCACCGGGTATTAAACCAGCATTGTTGCCAACCCCTCTGTACGGAAAGTAGCTATTGGTCTTAAATTAACCAGAAGTCACTAAATGTTGTCAACTAATTGCATGATAGTCCATTTGCGTGGACCAAAAAAAAAGTAAATTCAAACCACCGTAGTTTTTTTTGTTATCTATCTAGATGTTTAGATTTTTACATAAGGGCACACACAGTGGACGAGTTAAGACACTGACACTAAATATATTTATATTTAGATCTCGCTGTGATGTTAGGGGGCGGGGCCAGTGGCAGCTTTGGGCAGTTTAGTCACTAATAGCTTTTTGAAATAATAAGTTGCTAAGTTGGCATGGTGGCTTAATGGTTTAGCACGTTCTCCTCTCAGCACTAGGGATTCCCGGGTCGAATCCCTATCTGGGTGGAGTTTCCATGTCCTCCCCGTGTCCGCGTGGGTTTCCTACGGGTTCTCCGGTTTCCTCCCACGGTCCAAAAACATGGATCAAGTCAATTGAGTTCTCCAAATTGCCCCATATAGAGTGTGTCTGTGTGAGTGAGTGTGTGTCCAGCGATAGATTGGCGTCCTATCCTGGGTGTATCTGCCCAGCGCCCGAAACGTTCTCGCCTAGATGGGCATGGGCACCCCCCCCCGTGACCCTAATATAGGATAAAGCGGAAGATAATGAATGAATGAATAAATGAAATAATAAGTTACTAAGGGATTCCCGGTTCGAATCCCAATCTGGGTGGAGTTTCCATGTCCTCCCCGTGTCTGTGTGGGTTTCCTCCCACAGTCCAAAAACATGGATCAAGTCAATTGAGTTCTCCAAATTGCCCCATAGAGAGTGTGTCTGTGTGTGAGTGAGTGTGTGCCCAGCGATAGATTGGCGCCCTGTCCTGGGTCTATCTGCCCAGCGCCCGAAACGTTCTCCCCTGGATGGGCACAGGGAACCCCACCGCGACACTAATAGAGGATAAAGCGGAACATAATGAATGAATGAATGAATGAATGAATGAATGAAAGTTGCTAAGTTGGCAACACTGTGAACCGGGGACGTTCAGCCCACAAGCCTATGTTTGCCCCAGTCGTGCATTCTTGGCGAGCAAATGCCCCTGTGATGAGTGCACGGGCTTACGCTTTGTTAACCGGTGTGTTGTCCACCCATTTCCACACGCCTTCCTCCTCGATGTCTGACAGACCGATCCAGAAGTGATAGTCGAAGCCGCCGATGCTGCGGGCAATTTTGTCCAGAGCGTCCTGAATCAGAAGTGTAAAGGTCGGGGAGGGACGTGAGGGTTCCGTGCGGGCGCATGGTTCTTCCCCCGGTGCCGGCGAATTCACTTACGTGCTGCTCGTGGCTGTGCAGTATCGTCAGATGGCTTCCCATGGATGCGCAGCTGTCTTTGCTCAGGCTCCAGTTCAGTTTCTTGTCACCGAAGTAATAACACTTGCTCTCGATCTGTCTCCAGCCCTCGGGACACGGCCGGCACCGCTTCACCGAGACTTAGGCACGGACAAAGAGAAAGACAGACGACCGTGAGGATCGAGGCGCATGACGATGGCGAAACCACGCGGACACGGGGAGAACATGGGAACTCCACCCAGAGTGGGATTCGAACCGGGAATCCCCAGCGCTGAGAGGAGAACATGCCAAACCACTAAGCAACTTCTAATTCTGCAGTTCTCGAGCGACACCCATTCGTCCACACCCCTGCCACATGAAGGTGGGTGATTTGATTTCACTATGGCATGGTTGTTGGTGCCAGGCGGCCTGATGTAAGGCTTTAGTTAACTACAGAACTACATTTCCATGCATATTTATAATTGCTCATTTAATTACTAGCAGGGCGGCATGGTGGCTTAGTGCTTTAGCACGTTCTCCTCTCAGCGCTAGGGATTCCCGGTTCGAATCCCCATCTGGGTGGAGTTCCCATGTTGTCCCCGTGTCCGCGTGGGTTTCCTCCGGGTTCTCCGGTTTCCTCCCACAGTCCAAAAAACATGGATCAAGTCAATTGAGTTCTCCAAATTGCCCCATGTAGAGTGTGTCTGTGTGAGTGAGTGTGTGCCCAGCGATAGGTTGGCGCCCTGTCCTGGGTCTATCTGCCCGGCGCCCGAGACGTTCTCCCCAGGATGGGCATGGGGAACCCCCCCCCCGCGACCCTAATAGAGGATAAAGCTGAAGATGATGGATGAAGATGATAGTCACTAATAGCTTTTTGAAATAATAAGTGGGGCGGCACGTTGGCTTAGTGGTTTAGCATGTTCTCCTCTCAGCACTAGGGATTCCCGGTTCGAATCCCCATCTGGATGGAGTTTGCATGTTCTCCTCGTGTCCGCGTGGGTTTCCTCCGGGTTCTCCGGTTTCCTCCCGCAGTTCCAAAACATGGATCAAGTCAATTGAGTTCTCCAAATTGCCCCATATAGAGTGTGTCTGTGTGAGTGAGTGTGTGTCCAGCGATAGTTTGCCCCCCTCCCCCTGGGTCTATCTGCCCGGCGCCCGAGACTTTCTCCCCTGGATGGGCATGGGGAACCCCCCCCCCCCATGCGACCCTAATAGAGGATAAAGTGGGAGATAATGGATGGATGGATGGGTAACTACAGACCGCATCCATATTGCATTAGAGTGTTTATTAATCGGGCATCATTGTTGGTTCCGGGGTAATTAGAGTCAAAGAAGATTCTGGGAAAGTTGTGTTTAATTTCAGTCTCCGCAAACTCCAAATCCCCGGCAGGTGCTCCGTCGGGCGAATCTGCATAAACCGTATGGCTGCGCTGAGAGCGGAGCACAGATGCCAAGAGCAACAAGAAGTGGCCTCACTGCACTAGGATCTGCCCTCAGTGGACACGCCTCGGGGCAGTTGGGATGTACCTTTCACACCTGCCGCCGAGCAGCTCTGTCCCAGGGTGTTGTAGTCGGTGCACATGCGGCTGTGGCGCTCCTGCAGGGAGGACAGTTTCAGAGACAGGCTGGAGACCGCCGGGCCGCCTGCCGCTTCCGAACCGGGGGCGCGGCTGGAGATGCTATTAACCACTGCGGCGCGGGGTGGGGGGGGGGGACATACAGAGAGACAGAGAGAGAGAGAGAGAGAGAGGGGTAACTGAGAAGTGCTGAAGGTATGTGCACATTAAAAATGCAAAGCAAATTCATCTCGGACGGATGGCTGCGCACACGCAGACGCTCGGATAATGGCTTTGCAAAAGATGCACCGCCTCAGTTCCACCTCAGGAAGCTCGCAGTATCAGTCTAAAGGTTGGACACGTCCCCTTTTGGCTCCCCTTATCGTCCACGTTCTCAGTTCCACTTGCCATGAAGATGGACTTTGTAGTTCTATAGTCACATTCTGTAGTCCATCTGTTTGTGTTCTACAGTACATACTGTGTACTCTGTTCTGATGGTCAGAACCCCAATAGTACCACCACAGAGCAGGGGTTATTGGGTGGGGGCATTAGTCCTATCCCAGCAGTGTGACTGAGGTGTTTAAATGAAACTACACTAACACCCCTTGACCACATCAGTGTCACTGCAGAACCGACCATCAACAATCCACCACCCAAATGATACCTGTTCTGTGATGCTCCGGAGAACCAACAGGGGACGAACAACAACACAGAACACAGATGGACTACAGACAGACAGCGTGGTCACTGAGGTGTTTAAATGAAACTCCAGCAGCACTGCTGCACTAACACCCCCCCCCCACCACATCAGTGTCACTGCAGAACCGACCATCAACAATCCACCACCCAAATGATACCTGTTCTGTGGTGCTCCTGAGAACCAACAGGGGGCGAACAACAACACAGGACACAGATGGACCGCAGTCTGTAATTGGTGAACTACAAAGTCCATCCCTATGATAAGTGGAGGACACCAGACAATGGGCGTGTCCAAATGTCTGCCTGGTACCGTGTTAGGAATTAGAGAAAGACCCCGGGATTGTGTCCAGAGCAGGACAGACCAGGTCCTCATTGTGCATGTTCTCTCCTCAGTGTCTGTAATTATTTTTAGATTTGGTTATAGTTTAATAAAGTCATATTTCAGAATCCCCGACCCTTCCTGACTCGTTCGAAAGGTCCAAATAGCGGCACCATCCTGCAGAAAAATATATCAGAGCAGGTGAAAGAAATCGGTCGACCGTGACACTGCGGTAGCTGCGATGCTTTTCGGATGGATGTGGGGCGAGCGGCGGGTAACAAGCGCCCGCTCTTATTTACCAAAGCACGCTCAGCCTTTGTTTACTTACGGGAAACCCCCAGTGCGATGTTGGCACATAAAGAAACCAGCAGGGTGATAAAAAGGATAACTACCATCCGCTTCTTCATACACTCCACTCCTTTAACACCTGCTGAGGACAGAGAGACCAATAAATCACCACACCAATAAATCACCAATAAATCACCAATAAATCAATAAATCACCAATAAATCACCAATCACCAATAAATCAATAAATCACCAATAAATCACCAATAAATCACCAATCAATCACCAATCAATCACCCACGTTCAGGACATAATTATTTAAAGAGGTACAAACAAAGGTAGGATCTGACTTTTCAAATGTCTTCAATGCCCATGCCTCTGAAAACCTTAATAAAATAAAAATAAAATAATAATAATAAAAAAAAAAAAATCTAAAATTTTTTTTTTTAAGAGTAACTATACTCACAGCACACAGGAACTTCCTGTTTGTGTATGGAGGAGGGGAACATAGTGTCCCTCTGTGTCCACATTACCACATGTTAAGTGATAAAGTGATAATTTACCTACAGCGCTTACACACACACACACACACACACACACACACACACACACACACACACACACACACACACACACACACACACACACACACACACACACACACTAAGTGAAGTGAGCACACGAGCCCGAATTGGTGGACAGCCCTGTATACGACACCCAGGGAGCTATTAGGTTTAGATGCTGTGGTCAAGGATTATTATTCATTCATTCATCCATTATCTTCCGCTTTATCCTCTATTAGGGTCGGGGGGGGTTCCCCATGCCCATCCAGGGGAGAACGTTTCGGGCGCTGGACAGATACACCCAGGACAGGGCGCCAATCCATCGTTGGGCACACACTCTCTCTCTCACACACACATACACACTCTATATGGGGCAATTTGGAGAACTCAATTGACTCGATCCATGTTTTTGGACTGTGGGAGGAAACCGGAGAACCCGGAGGAAGCCCACGCAGGACACGGGGAGAACGTGGAAACTCCACCCAGATGGGGATTCGAACCGGGAACCCCTAGCGCTGAGAGGCGAACGTGCTAAATCACTAAGCCACCATGCCGTCCAGGATAATTATTATTATTATTATTATTATTATTATTATTATTATTATTATTATTAATACTTAAAGTCCAGGTTTGATTTTAGTAAAAAAAAAATACTGTAGGTTAAATACGTGTCGTTTATATATCCATCCATTATCTTCCGCTTTATCCTCTATTAGGGTCGCGAGGGGGGGGGGGTTCCCCATGCCCATCCAGGGGAGAACGTTTCGGGCGCTGGGCAGATACACCCAGGACAGGACACCAATCTATCACTGGACAAACACCCACTCACACAGACACACTGTATATGGGGCAATTTGGAGAATTCAATTGACCTTGATCCATGTTTTTGGATTGTGGGAGGAAACCGGAGAACCCGGGGGAAGCCCACGCGGACACGGGGAGAACGTGGAAGCTCCACCCAGATGGGGATTCGAACCGGGAACGAGAACATGCTAAACCACTTACGTGTCATTTGTTCACATTAGACAGAAGTTACACGTGCTTGAATCCCGGCTTGAATTCAGCCCTGCGACTCCACTGATTTGAGTTATGGTTCATGTTAGTTAGTTGAGTGAGTTAGTTGTGAGGACCGGTCTTCTAGGTGTTCTAGGTGTTCTAGGTGTTACCTTGTCTGCTCTGCGATGTGTAGAGTATGGGCTTGTTTCCTCGGGCTGAGATGTCCTCAGTGAACTCGTGTAGGCTCGTGTAGTTCTCTGTGTCCTCCATGCCTCCCCAAAAGCAACACAATTCCCAAAAGTGGTACGTGCGGCCGCGGTCGTCCCGCTCGCCGTGCGCAGGCTGTTTAAATACGCCTGGGAGTGGAAGACGGGGGCTGCCCGTGAGGGCGGCGCTTCCAAACATCTGGGCCTTCCCACTCCACTGTCAAATTTCAGCTCCTGAGTCACGTCCCACCCCCCCACAGTGTTGCACGTGTACGCCATACGCAGAAAGACTCTCCCCTGGAAGCATGAACTTTGACTCCAGGGAGGGGGTGGAACTAGCATGGGGGCAGACTATCCAAACACAGACGGGATGTGGGGCAGGTTTTCAAGTGTCACGAATGAAAAGCCCAGATTGGGTAATCACAGAAGAAGAAGAAAAAAGTCAAAAGTGCTTCCAAACAACATTGATATTTCAACCTGGGAAAACACGGGAACACTGAGGGACATTTTGCAACTCGCTGCTGAGGACAACACGATGCATAATAATAATTAAAAAAAACTATAATGATAATAATTAACCAAATGTCTTCAGCCCTTGTTTAACCTTGAAATGTCCTTCGACTATTAAAAACCCCCGAGGCGTTCCACTGGAGCGTTGTAGAAGCAAGTGTAACCCGCGATATTTACATTTCTGCACTCTATATTTTTAATCTCAAGAAATACGACCGGATTCTGTCCAGCACCAGTCCAGAGTTTGGACATACTGTAAAGATGGACTTTGTAGTTCTACAATTCCAGACCGTAGTCCAACTGTTTGTGTTCTACAGTACATACTGTGTTCTCTAATGGTCAGGACCCCAATAGTACCACCACAGAGCAGGGGTTATGGGTGGGTGCATTAGTCCTATCCCAGCAGTGTCACTGAGGTGTTTAAATGAAACTACACTAACAACCCCCCTCACCACATCAGCGTCACTGCAGAACTGACCATCAACAATCCGCCACCCAAATGATACCTGTTCTGTGATGCTCCTGACCAACAGAGAACAGAGAACCAACAGGGGACGAACAAAAACAGTACAGTCTGTAATTGTAAAACCGAAAAATCTATCTATATGGTAAGTGGAACAAGAAGAGGGTTATGTCCATTATTTATTCCATCCATTCATTATCTTCCGCTTTATCCTATATTAGGGTTGCGCGGGGGGGGGGGTTTCCCATGCCCATCCAGGGGAGAACGTCTCGGGCGCTGGGTAGATACATCCAGGACAGGACGCCAACCTATCGCTGGGCACACAGTCACTCCCACAGACACACTCTATATGGGGCAATTTGGAGAACTCAATTGACATGATCCATGTTTTTGGACTGTGGGAGGAAACCGGAGAACCCGGAGGAAGCCCACGCGGACACGGGGAGAACATGGAAACTCCACCCAGATGGGGATCCGAACCGGGAATCCCTAGCGCTGAGAGGCGAATGTGCCAAACCACTAAGCCACCGTGCCGCCCTCTATTATTTTATTATTATTATTGAAAGTTATTATTAATTTCAGAATTTCTCTTATTCCTAAAATGGGTTATTGGTACAAATGCAGCGCTCAGGTCATTCTGACACCACGTCCTCCATGACGGATGGCTGGGAACCGAGGTCAGCGGCGCGGAAAATGAATTGCAGAAACACGAGTTCACGAAGCTGGACCGGGCTGGACGAGCTTAACATGACAGTGCAGGTTTTTTTTCTTTTTTTTTCACATAAACACCGATATGTTCAATTTGCCCCCGCCCCCCCGTCACCCACCCCCCCCTGTCCTCCTCTGGAAATGCAAACATCACGCTCTTCAGAGACCGGACTCCAGCTGCTCCTAAAAAAATCAAACAGCCCTGAGATTGCCGCTGCGCTGTAAACATCACCAAACTGATTACCGCAGTGACCGAGCCTCCTCCTGTTCGGGGGTTCTCATGCCTCACGGATGCAAAGCAAACTGGGGCAGCGGAACCTTGAATAATCTGTCAGACCAAATGGGGTGGTAAATATTTAGGGATGTTCCCGACAACGAGGGTATTACACATCACCTTCAAAGGCCTTCGGCCTCGCCGCCGATTTTCCGGGGGTTACCGTGCGCCGCGGTTTACTGTGTTGATACACACATACCCTCCGCATGAAGTACATCAATCGGTTCGGAACCTCCTTCTGAGGCACAACTTCAAATTCCCAATTTATTTTATTTATTTATTTTTTTTTGTCTCAGCTAGCGCAGCCCTCCAGATTAGCATATAGCTTAATTAGCATGCTAGGTTTTCCAAAAGGATAGCAATCACTGAGGGGCTCAAAGAAAAACTCCGAAAAGGATTTAATTGGAAAATACCGAGCTCAGTTCTAACTCTTTGCTTCTTTCCTTCAATTTAAATGTTAGAAATCTAAAAACCCCCGAAGGAGGGGCGGCACGGTGGCTTAGTGGTTTAGCTCTCAGCGCTAGGGATTCCCGGTTCGAATCCCAATCTGGGTGGAGTTTCCATGTCCTCCCCGTGTCCACATGGGTTTCCTCCGGGTTCTCCGATTTCCTCCCACAGTCCAAAAAACATGGAGCAAGTCGATTGAATTTACTCCAAATTGCCCCATATAGAGTGTGTCTGTGTGAGTGAGTGTGTGTCCAGCGATAGATCGGCGTCCTGTCCTGGGTCTATCTGCCCAGCGCCCGAAACGTTCTCCCCTGGATGGGCATGGGGAACCCCCCCCCGCGACCCTAATAGAGGATAAAGCAGAAGATAATGGATGAATGAATAAAAACCCTGAAGGATGTAAGACCTGGAGGCCAGTGGGAGTCTCTGATCTAGTTCAGCTCAATCTGAGGCCCTGTCATGTATATATATATATATATATATATATATATATATATATATATATATATATATATATATATATATATATATATATATATATATATATATATATATATATATATATATATATACTAATATTAAAGCACCCGAGTCACAGTCTTGGTTTAAGTGTCAGTGGCAGATAGAAAGTGTTGCATCTTTAAACATCACCCTTCCTGTCAGTAATCTGTTACCTTCATTATCAGGCTTCAGTACGGTGGTTAATGCAGCAGCATGACTGAGACACCACGGCTCCACAAACCCAGGCCTCACCTCCCGAGATCAGTAACACCGTGCTGGAAAACCGGTTCATCTTCATTCATAAGCCCCACCCTTCTCAGGCTTGACTCCTATCTTAAGGTTTACTTTCGAAAAACACTTTCGTCACAAGTCAGTGAAGAAACACGGGTTCCACAAAACTACTGCCGATTTAAATAAAGACTTTTATTTAAACAATACGGTGCCTTAATGCTTTTACGAAACGGTTTCAAACACACTGTAGAAAAAAAAAAACCACAGGTTTGATTCATAAATGCGTTAAATCGTTAATAATCCGATCTTCTGCGACTAATCTAGTCCGGCTTTTAAAGTGAAAGCTGATCGCTAAGTAACAGGTTTTGGTTTCCATAACAATCAAATGAAGCAAATGAAAAAAAAATACAGTTTATTAAAAAAAAAAACATTGGGGAAATTATGCATCGTATATCACACATTGATTTGAACGTGAAGCGCTCAGAGGTGTGTGTTATTGTTAATGATGTCACAGCTGGACCAACGGCTCGGTTTGATAATAAAACTTATGCACCACAGAATGAGAAAAAGGTTAATGAGAACCAAATAAAGCGTATTAAACAGTACATTTTATACTTTAATATTCTGAAAAGACATATTATTGCTTAAGTGACTAACAGAACAGATGAGTGCTTATCATGAATGCTCATAGGAAGCTTATAAGGTGCTCATATAAATTGTGAAATCTATCAGAAGTCCAGAGACAGCTCAATATGTCCTATTGTGCCGGAAATGAAAAACCTTATTATAATAATTAAGCAACTCTCACAATAAGCCAACAAATGAAATAATTCTGCAGAAGCTATTTACAGAATCACCATACATTATATTATACATCCCTAATGAACAGGACCCCCAGAGAGAAGGTATTATTTAAATGGTGAATGCTGTTTTGGCAAACGCAGAGCGATCTATAACCCATATGAACACGCAGTGATGGGGTCAATGTTTTTTCCCTCAAGATAAATGCCGGGATACATACTGACAAAGCACGGCAGATCAGAAGAGTACCTGGTTCGGATGATTTGGGACATGGCGTCAGCATCATAGAAGGTCAACTCGTTCCTATCGCAATCCAGATACAGTCCTATTTTGCTAGGCGTCCTTGCCAGCTTAATGGGAAGCTCTTTTTCGTCGGCGCTGAGCAGGTATCCTTTTCCATGTCTGAGTTGCAGATGGATGTCCTTGGCTTTGTAGGTTGGCTTGTTCTTTTTCTGCTTTTTGACGGTGATGCCCACACTCCAGTCCAACTTCTTCCCCACCTCTAGCTCCCAGTAGTGCTGGCCCTTTTGGAAGGTCTCAGAGGAGACGACACCCGGGTTGTAGTCCTTAAAACATTTGGACTGTCTGTCGGCCTGCCGGACGCTGGATTTTCCTGGCGAAACTTTCAAGTAGGAGTCTGTAGTCTCCTGAATGCTCAAATTCTCTGGAACTTATGTAGAAAATTAGATTTAGCTTAAAAAAGCTAGAAGATACTAAAAGCACTACTCAATAACATAAAAAAGGTGTTTTATAATACACAACATATTAAATATATCATTTTAAAAAAGGGTCATGAATGCTTTTATTAGAAACTATAGAAACTAAATCGGGGCGGCACGGTGGCTTAGTGGTTAAGCACGTTCTCCTCTCAGCGCTGGGGATTCCCGGTTCGAATCCCAATCTGGGTGGAGTTTCCATGTTCTCCCCGTGTCTGTGTGGGTTTCCTCCAGGTTCTCCGGTTTCCTCCCACAGTCCAAAAACAAGGATCAAGGTCAATTGAGTTCTCCAAATTGCCCCATATAGAGTGTGTGTGTCTGTGTGAGTGAGTGTGTGCCCAGTGATAGATTGGCGCCTGGTCCTGGGTGTATCTGCCCAGCGCCCAAAACGTTCTCCCCTTGTTGGGCATGGGGAACCCCACAGCGATCCTAATAGAGGATAAAGCGGGAGATACTGAATGAATGAATGAATGAATGAATAGAAACTAAATCATTAATTATTTAATTATTAATTATTAATAATAATCATCAATATTCTGGTCTTCCACTACGTCGTCAGGTCTGGATTTTAAAGTAATCCAAATTAATTAATCCAAATAGTGGCCTAATTACATAAACAATTTACAATTTTTTAAAATTTCAGCAGCAACAGTCTTTGTGCTTATAATCAGAGTGCTGTTTATATATTAATATGTATTAAATTTTATTAGTCTTTTATTAGAAGATATTTACAACTCGGGTCGGGATTTTGCACATGTCATTATTCTGTAAAAACGACTGATAGTGTGACCTGTGGCGGCACGGTGGCTTAGTGGTTTGGCACGTTCGCCTCTCAGCACTAGGGATTCCCGGTTTGAATCCCCATCTGGTGGAGTTTCCATGTTCTCCCCGTGTCTGCGTGGGTTTCCTCCGGGTTCTCCGGTTTCCTCCCACAGTCCAAAAACAATTTTTGAATTCTCAAAAAAATTGCCCCATATAGAGTGTGTCTGTGTGAGTGAGTGTGTGCCCAGCGATGGATTGGCGCCCTGTCCTGGGTGTATCTGCCCAGCGCCCGAGACGTTCTCCCCTGGATGGGCATGGGGAACCCCACCGCGACCCTAATAGAGGATAAAGCGTGAGATAATGAATGAATGAATGAGTGTGACCTGTATATTACAGCTTCGTCTAGCTTTAAAGTTCTGAATCTCACCTGGTTTAATGGCTTTAAGCAGCTCCTTCCACACAAAGAACTGAAGGTGAGTTTCAATAGGGCCAACGAAGAGCGAGTGGGGCATCACTCTGAGGTCTTTCACTCGTGACTTGTAGCTTTAAGCGTAGAAATACACTTATTATAATAGACTTATGAATAGACAACACAGTAATCAGACTCAGAATAACAAATATAATAATAAGTAAGCATGTCTAAGAATTACAATGCATGCGGGGTGTCTTTCGACTTCATTCCCTCTGTGATGGATAATCCTTTTTCATTCCACCACTGAAGAAACAGACATATAAACAGACATGTTAAAAATAATTCACCCCTCACCTCAAAATAACAAGCGTTTAAATCAAAGGGCCAAACAATGTCTCCAATTTACTTAAAGCTAATATCTAATAAAGCAATAAGGTAAAGTTACACGTCTCTCCTGTGACAATTACAATAATGCACTTTACTTTATAAAATGGTTAGAAACACACTACAATAAAACAACATTATTATTATTATTAATCTGGACTTCTGTGATGTAATCTAGCCCGGTTCTTAAAATCAAACACTCCAAAAATAATCCAATGCCTCCATCTCGTGGCTAAATTATAGAAACACAGGTTTAGGAATATATATATATATATATTCATTCATTCATTATCTCCCGCTTTATCCTCTATTAGGGTCGCGGGGGGGTTCCCCATGCCCATCCAGGGGAGAACGTCTCGGGCGCTGGGCAGATACACCCAGGACAGGGCGCCAATCCATCGCTGGGCACACACTCACTCACACACTCACACTCTATATAAAGCAATTTGGAGAACTCAATTGACTTGATCCATGTTTTTTGGACTGTGGGAGGAAACCGGAGAACCCGGAGGAAACCCACGCGGACACGGGGAGAACGTGGAAACTCCACCCAGATTGGGATTCGAACCGGGAATCCCTAGTGCTGAGGGGAGAACGTCCCAACCACTAAGCCACCGTGCCGCCCCGTAAATTATATATTATAAATTATATATATATTTATATGCCCAGCGATGGATTGGCGCCCTGTCCTGGGTGTATCTGCCCAGCGCCCGAAACGTTCTTCCCTGGATGGGCATGGGGAACCCCAACGCGACCCTAATAGAGGATAAAGCGGGAGATAATGAATGAATGAAAGGATGAATATATTTATATAGTACCAGTCAAAAATTTGGACACGTCCCTTCTTGTTCCATTGTCTATCTCTACCAGCTACCATATAGATGGCCTTTGTAGTTTTATATATATAACTTGACATTATAAAAATAATCTCTTCTATATGAAATTCTTTTTGATAATATAATAATAATAATAATAATAATAATAATAATAATAATAATAATCACAGCAGGATTGATCATCTCTGAATCCTGAGATTGGTGCTGTATAAAAAACTAAACTCCAGTGGGCGGGAAACCTTTGGCCGAACGAGGCTTGTTGATAAAGGAGAGAGAGAGGATGTGGAAGAGAATAAGCAGACTGTTTGGAGCGGACATCAACCCAAATAACTAGATGAGACGAGCAGACATCAAGAACGTGCACCACCCTGACGTCGAGGCTGTTTGAGGAACAAAGGGAGGAAACTCCCAAAATTAGTAGAGCGCTCATCGGAACGTGCTCACTGGGTGTTCCTAAATGTCAGGGAGAACTTTGTGAATATCTCGTCCCGGGTGCATTGAGACGAACCAACAAACAAACAGCGAGAATCCACTTGACATTACAGGAAATTGTAAAAAGTATGAGAATGTGTCGGGGCGGCACGGTGGCTTAGTGGTTTAGCATGTTCTCCTCTCAGCACTGGGGATTCCCGGTTCGAATCCCCATCTGGGTGGAGTTTCCATGTTCTCCCCCGTGTCCGCATGGGTTTCCTCCGGGTTCTCTGGTTTCCTCCCACAGTCCAAAAACACGGATCAAGTCAATTCTCCAAATTGCCCCATATAGAGCGTGTCTGTGTGTGAGTGAGTGTGTCCAGCGATGGATTGGCGTCCTGTCCTGGGTGTATCTGCCCAGCGCCCGAAACGTTCTCCCCTGGATGGGCATGGTTAACCACCCCCGCGACCCTAATAGAGGATAAAGCGGAAGATAATGAATGAATGAATGATAATGTGTCGGGGTGGCACGGTGGCTTAGTGGTTTTGCATGTTCTCCTCTCAGCGCTAGGGATTCCCGCTTTGAATCCCCATCTGGGTGGAGTTTCCATGTTCTCCCTGTGTCTGTGTGGGTTTCCTCCAGGTTCTCCGGATTCCTCCCACAGTCCAAAAAACATGGATCAAGTCAATTGAATTCTCCAAATTGCCCCATATAGAGTGTGTGTGTGTGAGTGAGTGTGTGCCCAGCGATAGGTTTGCGTCCTGTCCTGGGTGTATCTGCCCAGCGCCCGAAACCTTCCCCCCTGGATGGGCATGCTATAGGATTAACATTGTCAGGCTGTCCTCACGATCTGTGTTTACCTGTAAGAACTGGTCGGGCTGACCGATGCTCAGTGCGGACTGGAGAATGGACTCCAGCTCTTTCCCACTCATCAGTCTCTCGTTCAGCTTGGACTTGTTCTTGCACATGGCGTCAACGTCCGCCTCCTGCTCGTCCTCCAGCGTCTTCTGCACTTCTTTCTCCTTCTTCCTCAGGAACTCGTGCATTTCCTCAAACTGAGCAGAGATCTGCGCTGACAGCTCTTTGGCTCTCATCTGCGTTTAGAGAGAAACTGAGTTTGTACGAGGAAACCTGCTCTTTGTGGTGGAATCGTAAATCGTAAAAATATATAGTATACTGTAGGGCGGCACGTTGGCTTAGTGGTTTAGCATGTTCTCCTCTCAGCGCTAGGGATTCCCGGTTCGAATCCCCATCTGGGTGGAGTTTCCATGTTCTCCCCGTGTCCGCGTGGGTTTCCTCCGGGTTCCACGGTTTCCTCCCACAGTCCAAAAACATGGAACAAGGTCAATTGAGTTCTCCAAATTGCCCCATATAGAGTGTGTCTGTGTGAGTGAGTGTGTGTCCAGCGATAGATTGTCGTCCTGTCCTGGGTCTATCTGCCCAGCGCCCGAAACGTTCTCCCCTGGATGGGCATGGGGAACCCCACCGCGACCCTAATAGAGGATAAAGCGGGAGATAATGAATGAATGAATGATAATGTGTCGGGACAGCACGGTGGCTTAGTGGTTTAGCATGTTCTCCTCTCAGCGCTAGGGATTCCCGGTTCGAATCCCCATCTGGGTGGAGTTTCCAAGTCCTCCCCGTGTCCGCGTGGGTTTCCTCCGTGTTCTCTGGTTTCCTCCCACAGTCCAAAAACGTGGAACAAGTCAATTGAGTATTCCAAATTGCCCCATATAGAGTGTGTTTGTGTGAGTGAGTGTGTGTCCAGCGATAGATTGGCGTCCTGTCCTGGGTTTATCTGCCCAGCGCCCGAGACGTTCTCCCCTGGATGGGCATGGGGAACCCCCCCCCCCCCCCCGCGACCCTAATAGAGGATAAAGCGGAAGATAATGAATGAATGAATTAATATATATAGTATCAGTCAAAAGTTTGGACATGTCCCTTCTTGTGCCATTGTTTATGTATATGTATAATAATGTATTATTTCATTTTAAACACCTCAGTGACACTGCTGGGATAGGAATAATGCACCCACCCAATAACCCCTGCTCTGTGGTGGCGCTATTGGGGTTCTGAACATTAGAACAGAGTGAAGGGGACGTACACAGTATGTAACAAGGCTGGTTTCTTTACAAGAAGTTCTTTACTACGACTGGCTCAGAAAGTGAACAAACCTCTTCAAGAAAAGCTTTAAAGACACAACAGAACCTACCTGGGTCTTGGTGACCTCGGTGGCTTGTTTCAGGGTCATGCCGTCCAGCTTCATGTCCTCGTTCGCCAGAAACCCTAAGGCTCCTTTCACTATGGCCTACAGGATCAAATGAGGACCAACATCAACCAGCGTCTCTCACACGTTTCAGTTTCATACGGATGGAGTTTGTAGTCCTACAATCACAATCTGTAGTCCATTGGTTTCTCCACACACTCTTGTTAGTCAGCTTTGGAATGTTCTCTGATGATCAGGACCCCCCACAGAGGAGGTATTATTAGGGTGGTGGATGATTGTCAGAACGCCAATCAGAACATACAGGGGTCCGATCCACTCGTACCATCGTCCACCACCCTAATAATACCTCCTGATCATCAGAGAACAGATTAAAGAGGACTAACAGAGGATGTAGGGACACAGACGGACTACAGAATGGAAACGTAGAACTACAAACTCCATCTGTATGATCAGAGGACGAACAATGCGCTGCGCCTAATGAGTATGAGTGTGTGTATGAATGGGTCCGCATGGACGTCCACTGTACCTTCACCATCTGAGACGCCTCCTTCACCGGCTTGAACTTGTGCTCACGGTGCTTCTGTCCATCCCTGCAGACCACGCACACCAGTTTCTGGTCGTCCTCGCAGAACAGCTTCAGCTTCTCCTCGTGTTCCGCACACAGCAGAACGTCCCCCGAAGCTCTGGGCGCTTGGGTGGGCACGGCCTCGGCCCGGGTTTCCTGCATCGTCAAGTGCTCTCGCACGGCATCCGTGATGTTCCTCAGCAGCCGGCAGGGCCGCAGGTCCTCGGTGGTGTAGGGCCTGCGGCATTCGGGACAGGTGCTCTGCCCCTCGCAGGCCTGAACATGTCCCAGAATGCACTCCAGACAGAAAGAGTGCTCGCACGAGAGGACAACCGGCTCGGTGAAATCGCACAAGCACAAGGAGCACTGGATCTGCATAGACAGAGGAGAATCCATCTGACATCCAGGACCAACGTCTCGCTCTGACTTACTCAACAACAACAAAAAAACTATTTTACTTTTGCTTTCGCTTCCTTTGTGGCGTGTCGTCTGCAATGTGATAAGACTGGTACTGTGACCTAAACTTAGATCCCTTCATTTTCATATTATGTAAGTTACGAGTACCATTCACACCCTCTTCTCACTCTATTGTCTGTGTCCTCCACTTGTCATACAGATGGACTTTGTGGTTCTACAACTACAGACTGTAGTCCATCTGTGTCCTTTTGTTGTTTGTCACCTGTTGGTTCTCAGGAGCATCACAGAACAGGTATCATTTGGGTGGTGGATTGTTGATTGTCAGTTCTGCAGTGACACTGATGTGGTGGGGGGGGGGGGGGGGGGGGGGGGGGGTGTTAGTGTTGTTTCATTTCTCCACCTCAGTGACACTGCTGGGATAGGACTAATGCCCCCACCCAATAACCTTCTGCTCTGTGGTGCTAGTAATAAGGTCCTTACCATTAGGGAAGTCAGTAGTCCATCTGTGTTCTGTTGGTTCTCTGTTGGTCAGGAGCATCACAGAACAGGTATCACTTGGGTGGTGGATTGTTTATTGTCGGTTCTGCAGACAATTATACAGTACCATTTGGACATTCCTCATTCCTGCTCCATCCTCTATGTCCTACACTTCCTGTAAAGATGGACTTTGTGGTTCTACAATTACAGACTGTAGTCCATCTTTTTATAGTATAATGTAAGGTTCTATAGTATTTCAAGCGTATACTGTATTCAGAGCAGCTATCATTTGGGTGGTGGATTGTTGAATGTCAGTTCTGCAGTGACACTGATGTGGTGTGTGGGGGGGGGATGTTAGTGTAGTTTCATTTCTCCACCTCAGTGACACTGATGGGATAGGAATAATGCACCCACCCAATAACCCCTGCTCTGTGGTGGTACTATTGGGGTTCTGTCCATTAGGACATGTGAAACTACATGTTTTTTTTTTAACAAATAATAATACACGGCGGCACGGTGGCTTAGTGGTTAGCACGTTCGCCTCTCAGCGCTAGGGATTCCTGGTTCAAATCCCCATCTGGGTGGAGTTTCCATGTTCTCCCCGTGTCTGCGTGGGTTTCCTCCGGGTTCTCCGGTTTCCTCCCACAGTCCAAAAACATGGATCAAGTTAATTGAGTTCTCTAAATTGCCCCATATAGAGTGCGTTTGAGTGTGTGAGTGTGTACCCAGCGATGGATTGGCGCCCTGTCCTGGGTCTATCTGCCCAGCGCCCGAGACGTTCTCCCCTGGATGGGCATGGGGAACCCCACCGCGACCCTAATAGAGGACAAAGCGGGAGATAATGAATGAATGAAATAATAATACAAATACACCAACGTGTGAACGTGTTTTTCAGTGTGTCTGATCATCTGTTGATCAGCCAGTTGTCCAATAAACACTGGGTTCTGCTCCTCATTAAAATAAGGGTCCCGAGGCCATGAGAACTGAACCTCTCACTGTGGACATTTGGAATGAATGGGGAACCAGTTCAATTGGGGCAGTCGTCAGCTCGAGGTCAAGGAAGCAGCCCAACAAGTACTACGGCTGAAGTGCCCTTGGGCAAGTCACCTAACCCCAATTGCTCCTCAGGTACCGTTCTGGACACGAACTCGTTTTGTATGCACTGTAGACGTAATAGAAATAAAAAAAAAATATATATATATACACACCGGAAATTATTACCTGCTATAGACACAAAGCCCTCGGATGAAATAGGTATATTTATTTCCTTCTAAAGTCTTTAAAAGAATCACAGCATTAAAGAGATACATATTTATATAGGGAGAACCTGCCAATGGTCCACAAAAGGTTATGTCAGAACAAAATTTATTCTGTTGTACAGTACAGTTTGAGCTGTCCTTACAAATATGGCGGCAACAACAAAAAAAAAAGAAACTCGCTATACATACAACACAGAGAGATGATTATAAATCCACGATGCTGATAAAACATCAACTATCTACCGAGTAAAACAGCCGCAGGCTTGCATTCCAGGTCCTTTCCGTGTCGTTTCGTTCGTAGTGTGGCCTCTAGGGGGCGATGGTCTAGTGGAATTAAGCACCTGAAAACCCTCTTGCTGGATTACTGCGCTCCGAGGGCCTCCGTGGTTCTAAAGCAGGCGTCCCCGGCACTCGGTGGAGCCGCAGCAGCAGAGCAGCTCTTTGCCTTCCACGCTGCCGACTTCGTAGTTGTAATCCCAGGTCAGTTCCGTCCCGGCGCGGATCCTCCTGAACATACAGACACACGGTCAGTCGTAGGCTTGTGGTTAAGCACCCAGCCTGGCCACCTGAAGCTCCCCGGGGTCGACTCCCAGTCCCAACATGCACTCTGGTTGGAGTGCCCATGGAGAAGGCACCTAACCCCCAATTGGTCACTTTGTAGTTCTACAATCACATTCTGTAGTCCATCTGTTAGTGTTCTACAGTACATACTGTGTTCTTTAATGGTCAGAACCTCAATAGCACCACCACAGAGCAGGGGTTATTGGGTGGGGGTATTATTCCTACATCAGTGTCACTTCAGAACTGACCATCAACAATCCACCACCCAAATGATACCTGTTCTGTGATGCTCCTGAGAACCAACAGAGGACGAACAACAAGACAGAACACAGATGGACTACAGTCTGGAATTGTAGAACTACAAAGTCCATCTGTATGGTCAGTGGAGGAGATAGAAAGGGGTGTGGCCTAACGACATACACTTTAAATCCTGTGTCAACACTGTAACCACAGGCTCCTTTAAATACTGTGTACTCGGTTCTAATGCCCAATAGTACCACCACAGAGTAGGGGTTATTGGGTGGGGGCATTAGTCCTATCCCAGCAGTGTCACTGAGGGGGAGAAATTAAAATACACTAACACCCCCCCCCACCACATCAGCGTCACTGCAGAACTGACCATCAACAATCCACCACCCAAATGATACCTGCTTTGTGATGCCCCTGAGAACCAACAGGGGACGAACAACAAGACAGAACACAGATGGACTACAGACTGGAATTGTAGAACTACAAAGTCCATCTGTATGGTCAGTGGAGCACATAGAAAGGGGCATGGCCTAACGACATACACTTTAAATCCTGTGTCAACCCTGTAACCACAGGCACCTTTAAATACAGTGTACTCGGTTCTAATGCTCAAGAACCCCAATAGCACCACCACAGAGCAGGGGTTATTGGGTGGGGGCATTAGTCCTATCCCAGCAGTGTCACTGAGGTGGAGAAATGAAACTACACTAACACCCCCCCCACCACCACATCAGTGTCACTGCAGAACCGACAATCAACAATCCACCACCCAAATGATACCTGCTCTGTGATGCTCCTGAGAACCAACAGGGGACGAACAACACAGAACACAGATGGACTACAGACTGGAATTGTAGAACTACAAAGTCCATCTGAATGGTCAGTGGAGGAGTTCTGTGATGCTCCTGAGCCAAATATTCACAGCACACAGCTTTAGAACGACTCTGTTAGCAGTTCGTCCATGTTGCGCTGACCTCCTCGGTCCATGCGTCCAGCGCAGGCACATCGGTTAAGGCTCAGTTCACCAGGGTTCATAATGGAGATGTTCCGGCAGATTTACAGCGACCGTGAGAACTGTGCCTGCGTGGTTCTGCGTGGACGGGTCACCAACAATGACGCATCTTAACGAGCCGAAGTGGAATAATGACGAACATAAATTTAAAAAAACACACATTAATTTTTGATGCTCTGCTGAGTTTTATCTTCAGATCTAATCTCACGACTCCTCACAGAGATTGCTTTTAAGTTTCGAGGGTTATATATTTAATGAACTCCCTGCAGTGATCATGCACAAGGACCCGGAGCTACACCGAGGGCCAGCAGGGGTTGTTGTTACAGCGCGGTGTTGTTGTTTTGATCCGAAAAATGGCCCGTCCCTTTGACTGCTCTAAAAATATAGAACATATGTACGAAAATCATTTAAAAACTAATTTAACCTGAAACATACACATCAAATTTAACTGAATTTGTTTAGATGTAGAACCCTGTATAGAACACACACACTGTTGTAGGTTCAGAATAAATCGGGGGTCAAAAATCGCATCAATTGACCCTAGTATCATATAAGGACGTTTTTGTGTTGGACATGTCACCACAATTCTAAAATTTATTAAGCATTTGTTACATTTGCCATCATTGATGAGCATCCATCATATAAATAAACAAAAACAAATTATATTATATTCATTCATCCATTATCTTCAGCTTTATCCTCTATTAGGGTCGTGGGGGGGGACGCCCATCCAGGGGAGAACGTCTCGGGCGCTGGGCAGATAGACCCAGGACAGGACGCCAATCCATCACTGGGCACACACTCACTCACACAGACAGACACACTCTACATGGGGCAATTTGGAGAACTCAACTGACTTGATCCATGTTTTTGGACTGTGGGAGGAAACCGGAGAACCCAGAGGAAACCCACGCGGACACAGGGAGGACATGAAACTCCACCCAGATGGGGATTCGAACCGGGAATCCCTAGTGCTGAGAGGAGAACATGCTAAACCACTAAGCCACCGTGCCGCCCCGACACATTATCATTCATTCATTCATTATCACCCGCTTTATCCTCTATTAGGGTTGCGGGGGGGGTTCCCCATGCCCATCCAGGGGAGAACGTTTGGGGCGCTGGGCAGATACACCCAGGACAGGACGCCAATCCATCACTGGGCACACACACACTCACACACAAATACACTCTATATGGGGCAATTTGGAGAACTCAATTGACCTTGATCCATGTTTTTGGACTGTGGGAGGACACCGGAGAACCCGGAGGAAACCCACGCGGACGCGGAGAGAACATGAAACTCCACGTAGGTGGGGATTCGAACCGGGAATCCCTAGCGCTGAGAGGAGAACATGCTAAACCACTAAGCCGCCCACGTCGCTGACAAATAATAATAATAAATAAATGAGAAAACGACTTACTTGCTGGCGAAGAAGGCCACCCACGGGAAGCGGAGGTCGTGCGTGTCCACAAACACGTTCTGGACGAAGAGATTGGGACTGCAGCTGTGCTGTAATGGAGACAGAGACGAACTGAGGAGCCGTACAACGGGGTGATGCCTGGATTTGGGACGGGACTCAAAAGAGGCGATACTTACGTTGAGGTAGCGCCCCAGGTTGCCCTCCAGCTTGGCGTCGATGATGTAGCACGACTCCTCGCCGTCGAAAAACTGCCGCGTGCTTCTGGAGCCGCCGTCCCCCGCGCCGCCCCCGTGGCCCGGGTTGGCTCCCGAGCCGCCCGCCCCTCCGCCTCCCGTTTTCACCATCATACTGTGCGAAGGCTTTAGGGCGATGCCCCGCGTCGATTTCACCGCCACCTGCCTCTTCACCACGGCTGGAAGACAGAGAGGAGGGGGGGGAGGGAGGGGGGAGGGAGGGATCAGCGGGGGTGATTAGTGGACGATACTATGATGATCCCGACCTCCTCCCTCTATCGGGAAGAGCCGAGTCGGTCCGGGCGAGGGCAAACGTGAGCTCACATACACCTTTATTAAATCCTATATTAAGGTTGCGGGGGGGTGGGGTGGGGGGGTTCCCCATGCCCATCCAGGGGAGAACGTTTCGGGCGCTGGGCAGAGCGCCAATCTATCACTGGGCACACACTCACACGCACAGACACACACTCTAAATGGGGCAATTTGGAGAACTCAATTGACCTTGATCCATGTTTTTGGCGTTTGAGGTTCTTGATCATTTCAGCTGTTTGATCACAGGCCGTCACAACGATCCCGACGCGTCTTCAAAGCGTCCCCGTCACGGGATTGTCCTCGCGATGGAGACAGCTGTAACCAGACGCCCTTTGTTCTGGGGTTCTCGGTTCTCTCCTTTGCGGTCCCATTTTTGATGGATTTCTTTCTAAATTAATTCCGTTTCAGTGACAGTGTGACTACATTCTATACATGAAGCTTTGCTTTATTATTATTCATTCATTCATTATCTCCCACTTTATCCTCTATTAGGGTCGCGGTGGGGTTCCCCATGCCCATCCAGGGGACAACGTCTCGGGCGCTCGGCAGATAGACCCAGGACAGGGCGCCAATCCATCGCTGGGCACACACTCACTCACACAGACACACACTCTATATGGGGCAATTTGGAGAACTCAATTGACTTGATCCATGTTTTTGGACTGTGGGAGGAAACCGGAGAACCCGGAGGAAAACCCTCACGCGAGACACGGGAGAACATGGAAACTCCACCCAGATGGGGATTCGAACCGGGAATCCCTAGCGCTGAGAGGCGAACATGATAAACCACTAAGCCACCGTGCCGCCCATTATTATTATTATTATTATTATTATTATTTAATAAAGGCGGCACGGTGGCTTAATGGTTTAGCACGTTCTCCTCTCAGCACCATCAGCGCTAGTCATTCCCGGTTCGAATCCCCATCTGGGTGGTGTTTCCATGTTCTCCCCGTGTCCGCGTGGGTTTCCTCCGGTTCTCCGGTTTCCTCCCACAGTCCAAAAAACATGGATCAAGTCAATTGAGTTCTCCAAATTGCCCCATATAGAGTGTGTGTGTGTGTGTGTGAGTGTGTGCCCAGCGATGGATTGGCGCCCTGTCCTGGGTGTATCTACCCAGCGCCCGAAACGTTCTCCTCTGGATGGGCATGGGGAACCCCCCCCCGCCCCGCACGCGACCCTAATAGAGGATAAAGCGGGAGATAATGAATGAATGAATGAATGAATATATATATATATATATATTATATTATTATTATTATATATCTGACTTCATGAATATATATCATGTCTTTGTTTTGTTTTCAGTATTAAACACGACATTTATTCTCTAAAGCCTGTTTTATGGATTTTGGAGTCTCTAGAACAAATGATTGTCATGGAAATGATGGAGACGTGCGCCCGATACAGGACAGGACAGGACAGGAGCTTCACCTCGAATCCACGACGAATAATACGTGTCTTTGACGAACGTGTCGTCGGAGCTGTCGCTCTCATCGCCGTTCGACTCCTCCTTGTCCTCGTCAGTCTCGTCGCTGCGTGAGGAGTCCTGTCCTGTAAAATAAAATTATAATAATAATATTATTAATTGTTTAGGCGGCACGCTGGCTTAGTGGTTTAGCACGTTCTCCTCTCAGCGCTAGGGATTCCCGGTTCGAATCCCCATCTGGATGGAGTTTCCATGTCCTCCCCGTGTCCGCGTGGGTTTCCTCCGGGTTCTCCGGTTTCCTTCCAAGGTCCAAAAACATGGATCAAGTCAATTGAGTTCTCCAAATTGCCCCATATAGAGTGTGTGTGTGTGAGCGAGTGTGTGCCCAGCGATAGATGGGTGTCCTGTCCTGGGTGTATCTGCAAGCACCCGAGACGTTCTCCCCTGGATGGGCATGGGGAACCCCCCCCCCACCGCGACCTTAATAGAGGATAAAGCGGAACATAATGAATGAATTGTTTAAAACGTTCTCCGTGTGGGTTTGCCCCGGGTTCTTCGGTTACCTCCCACAGTCCAAGAACATGCATTCAAGGTGAACCGACTGCTCTAAATTGTCCCTATATATAGTGTATGGTGGGCGGCATGGTGTCTTAGTGGTTTAGCATGTTCTCCTCTCAGCACTAGGGATTCCCGATTCGAATCCCCATCTGGGTGGAGTTTCCATGTTCTCCCAGTGTCCGCGTGGGTTTCCTCCGGGTTCTGCGGTTTCCTCCCACAGTCCAAAAAACATGGATCAAGGTCAATTGAATTCTCCAAATTGCCCCATATAGAGTGTGTGTGTGTGTGAGTGAGTATGTACAGTGATAGATTGGCGTCCTGTCCTGGGTGTATCTGCCCAGCGCCTGAAACGTTCTCCCCTGGATGGGCATGGGCATGGGGAACCCCCCCCCCCCTACCCCCCAGGACCCTAATAGAGGATAAAGTGGAAGATACTGGATGGATATAGTGTGTGTGAGTGAGTGAGTGTGCGCCCAGCGGTGAATTGGCGCCCTCTCCTGGGTGCATCTACCCAGCAGCCGAAATGTTCTCTGCTGATTGGGTATGTGGAACCCCCCCCCCATGCAGGATTAAGGATTAAGTGGAAAATAATGAGAGGAACTCAATCAAGAACCCGGTCATTGCATTTGGGATTCCTGTATTAGAACTCAATAGAACAAAAATCTGGGAGCTCCACAAATAAAACTGTTCCAGCTGCTTTTGTTTTTGTTGTGGACACTGATGCCGACCCCCACCGCACCCTCTCACCTTTACTGGCGCGAACCCGGCTCTCGGGCTTGACGCTTTTGGCCGCGGCCGATATCTTGACCTGGTTCATGTCCACGCCGCTGCCCTCGCTGTCGGAGCAGTGCGCCTCGCTCTCGTAGCCCTCTTTGAAATTCTCCACGCTCTCAATGTGATCCAGATTGGCAAAGTACTCGTCCCCCATCTCCAAGCCCTCCTTATCCGCAAAGTCGTCCGTGAGGATTTTCCCTGAGAGAGAGAGAGAGAGAGAGACACTGGCTGTTAGAAAAGAAATCGGAACTACGACTATGACTTCTGTAGGTGCTCAGAAACATCTGCTGACTAAGCACATTTCATACACACAATACAATATAACATACAGGCCATTTATTAGGTACTGAGGTGTTCTTTCGGCTCCTCTGATCCTATAGATGGACTTTGTAGTTCTACAATCACATTCTGTAGTCCATCTGTATCTCTGCATACTTTGTTGGTACACTTTGGTATGTTCTCTGGAGATCAGGACCCACACAGAGGCTTGTAGATGTGAAGTCATTAAAAAAAAAAAAAGGAGAAAGAAGGTCTCTGGCACCCTCTAGTGGCTGACCACATAATCCAATCCCAACCCACCTCTATGTAATTGATGCAGCAAGAATAAAACATTCCACAGGTGTTGGTTTCTGGTCGAATTCTCAAGCAGTTATTAGTAGATGTTAAGGTTGTAGCTACTCCCTGAACCCTGACACGGGGTGGACGGAGGTAGTTCTCGCCCCTCGATAGTCTTAATGACTTAAATGTAGTTTAACGCTCCGTGTCTGAGGTACTAAGAACAGGAGGAGAAGAACAGAATCAGCGTCTTCACCTGCGTATATGCAGACGAACGAGCCTTTGGCCACGTCGTCGAGGCAACGGATGCCCCAGCCTTTGTTCTGGGTCTTGAAGAGCTGCAGGCGCACCTGCAGGCCGTGCTGCACCAGGCGGTTGGTGCACATCTGAGGGTTACAGCCGCACATTTTGTTGCACTCGTAAATCCTGAAACGGAGAAGAAATTAATTTAATTGATGAAATCGTGTTAAATTCATTAAAAATAGAGGTGGAATCGGTGGCTTAATGGTTAGCACGTTCCAATTTCCGCTACCTGAAACCTTCTCCCCATGGACGGGCGTGGGGAACCGCCTCCCCGTGACCATAGTGAAGGATAATAGATGTATGGATGGATGCAGAATGTTTTTTTTACATCATGGCATCCCACTGTCTCAATCCCCAAATCAACAAATGAAGGAACAAAGATACAAACCCGTCGGGCGGCACGGTGGCTTAGTGGTTTAGCATGTTCTCCACTCATTCCCGGTTGGAATCCCCACCTGCGTGGAGTTTCCATGTTCTCCCCGTGTCCGCGTGGGTTTCCTCCGGGTTCTCCGGTTTCCTCCCACAGTCCAAAAACATGGCTCAAGTAAACTGAGTTCTCCAAATTGCCCCATATAGAGTGTGTCTGTGTGAGTGAGTGTGTGCTCAGCGATAGATTGCCCCCCTGTCCTGGGTGTATCTGCCCAGCGCCCGAGACGTTCTCCCCTGGATGGGCATGAGGAACCTCCCCCCCTCCCCCACGACCCTAATAGAGGATAAAGCGTGAGATAATGGATGGATGGGAGATACAAACCCCGTGGGTAGGCACTCATCCAGCCTCTTGTTATTATATCCGGCATTGTGGTTGATCTGCCCGCCGGGGGTACAGCCTGTGGCCTGCAGCGTCAGATGGTGGCAGGAACACTTTGACCTACGAAAGAAAAAAATAATAATAATAAAAATAAAAAAACCCCAATTTATTCAGAATCCACTTTAAAAAAAATAAAAAATAAAAAATTCGGAGTTCTGATGACACTAACTTGTCCTGGCAGCCATCGGTGCAGTTGCAGCCCACCAGGAATTCGGCGCTGGTGTTGATGTAAACCCCGTCGCCCGGGATGCGCTCCTTGCTGTAGGCCACGCTGGGGGGCGGCGTGCTGTCGATCTCGTTGACGCAGGACAGCGGGATGTCCTCGCGCCCCGCCGTGATGTCGCGGATGAAGTAGAAAGGCCGCTGCGGCTGGAAGCGCCGGTCCACCAGGACGTAGGGGTCCAGGCAGAACATCTCCAGGAAAATGAAGTCGCAGTGCGTCTGGAAGAGGTAGCGCTGGATCTCGGACATGTTCCTCAGGCTCAGGCCGCACGGCGACTTGTAGATCACGTGGAAGGACATCTGAGGGCCAGAAAAGCAGAGTGTTGAGGAACGGGGATTAAATAACCACAGAACATTGTTTTCCCATCAAGATACCGCACCTTGCGGTTCAGCCTGCGGCGGGCGGTCATGCGGCGGAACTCGTACAGCAGGGGGGTGAGGAGGGGGTTGCGGCCGCGGTGCAGGTTGGGCCGCGTGGGCCGGATGCGCTTCAGACACTCGGGTGTGCACAGGTGCGTCATGTAGAACAGGCGGTCGTTGGGGGCCTGGTACGACGGCTCCTGGGGAATGCGCTCGCTGGCGTAAGCCGCCACCCCGGACTGCAGGGGCGCAGGGGCCGGCAGGATCGGGGTCAGGTTCTGTACCGTTCCCGTCTGCAGGAGGAAGAGCCTTTAAAGGAAAAAGGGAATTGCGTATTATCGGCGCCGCAAGGGGGCGCCGTGATGTAGAATCGCTTACCTCAGCATTCGGATGATCTCAGACATACTCAACACCAATCCACACCTCATACACTCTCACCAAGCACTTCATTAGGAACACCTACGTTCAGTAATACTGATTTTAACTGTGGCGTGACTGCTGGCACCAGACGGGCTGATGGGCCAAGCGTCTTAGTTCTGCATTTGGATGTTTTTGAGGTAAGTGTCATCGTGCATTCGTCCCGCTTGTCCTCTCTGGCATCTTATAATAATAATTATAATAATAATAATAATAATAATAATAATAATAATCTGGTAATTTGCATTGAGAAGACATGTATTGTTTGACTTTGAGGACACGCCCCCTTTTCTGCTCCCCTTATCGTCCATGTTCTCAGTTCCACGTCCTGTAAAGATGGACTTTGTAGTTCTCCAATCACATTCTGTAGTCCATCTGTTTGTACTCTGTTCTCTAATGCTCAGAACCCCAATAGTAGCACCACAGAGCAGGGGTTATTGAGTGGGGGCATTAGTCCTATCCCAGCAGTGTCACTGAGGTGGAGAAATGAAACTACACTAACACCCCCCTCCCTCACCACATCAGTGTCACTGCAGAACAGACAATCAACAATCCACCACCCAAATGATACCTGCTCTGTGATGCTCATGAGAACCAACAGGTGGCGAACAACAACACAGAACACAGACGGACCTACAGTCTGTAATTGGTGAACTACAAAGAACTACAAAGTCCATCTGTATGACAAGTGGAGGACATGGAAGGTCATGAAAACATATAAACTGCTACTAATAAAGTCTTTGGTGAGTGGGTGGGTTAGTATCGTGACACCGTGACTGGGGTCCCTGGTACGAGCAGATCAGACAAAGCAGGACTGAAGCAGCTTCTGAACTTCAGGATGAAGAGATCACATGGCTCATCATTATCTTTGAGTTTATAACAATGTGGTGAATTAATAAGCATTGCATCTGTATCGTTTAGTGTGGACAGCAACATCAGCACTGCAATGTCTGATCCACCCGCACCTGGGCAACACACACACACACACACACACACACACATACACACACATATACACATGAACACAGTACCACCACCATCACCATGTTAGTGTCACTGCAGTGCAGAGAAAGATCCATCGCCTAAATACTACCTGGTCTGTGGAGTTCCTGTGGGGGTCCTGACCATTGAAGAACTGGGTAAAAGGGCACTAAAGCACGCAGAGAAAACAGATGAACTACAGTCTGTAATTACAGAACTACAAACTACATGGAGCTGATAAATGGAAGGGTTCATTGAATATCAGTGTATCATTCTGAACGTTATTAACGGAAACATGTAGAGTAGCAGTTAAAAGTACGGATGTTTGAATGTAATGATTGATGTTGCTCACTGTTGATTGAGTAAAAAGATATTCATTCATTCATTCATTCATTATCTTCTGCTTTATCCTCTATTAGGGTCGCGTGGGGGGGGGGGTTCCCATGCCCATCCAGGGTAGAACGTTTCGGGCGCTGGGCAGATACACCCAGGAAAGGGCGCCAATCCATCGCTGGGTACACACTCACTCACACAGACACACTCTATATGGGGCAATCTGGAGAACTCAATTGACTTGATCCATGTTTTTGGACCGTGGGAGGAAACCGGAGAACCCAGAGGAAACCTACGCGGACACACGGGGAGAACATGGAAACTCCACCCAGATGGGGATTCGAACCGGGAATCCCTAGTGCTGAGAGGAGAACATGCCAACCACTAAGCCACCGTGCCAGTAAAAAGATATAACGTGTAAAATGTAATTCTATATACAAAACCGACCAAAAGTTTGGACACGCCCCCTTCATGCTCCATTATCCATGTCCTCCACTGACCATACAGATGGACTTTGTAGTTCACCAATTCCAGACTGTAGTCCATCTGCGTTGTTTGTTGTTCGCCCCCTGTTGGTTCTCAGGAGCATCACAGAGCAGGTATCATTTGGGTGGTGGATTGTTGATGGTCAGTTCTGCAGTGACACTGATGTGGTGTTAGTGTAGTTTCATTTACACACCTCAGCGACACTGCTGGGATAGGACTAATGCCCCCACCCAATAACCCCTGCTCTGTGGTGGTAGTAAATGCACAACATGGACATTAAGTGGAGCAAAAAGAAAGCGTGTCCATGGCCGGTACTTTAGACTGTTACTGTAAAACATCTAAATTAGAGGCTGGGCGTTGCATATCAATCGAAATATTAAAAACGTCAACGCTAAACCATTTGTTCGGAGGAGGACGCTGTAGGTTCTCGCCGTATAGCAATTTTCATGAAGTGAAATTCGGCCGGTGACTCTCCCTCGCCCTCCCCGTAGCCCCCTGGATTTAAGGGATGGAAGTGAGCAAGTGTGATCGCAACCAAGAGCCCGGCTCATTTCCAAAAGCAGAGGAACCGGAGACGCCATCTGGAGCGCCCGTTGTACGTTAGGCAACTTTATGTTAATGGTGCATTAATATGGATGCCTGTGTCAACCTGGAGCTGTTTTGGGGAATCATGGCGCCGACGGGCCTGAGCTGAAGGTCGGCGGTGACGACCTGTCGGGAGGCGGGGACGAACGGGGACGTGCTCTTCTTGGCCATCTGCAGCCTGCGGGACAAAAAAAAAGAAGAGAGAGAGATGGGTGTGACGCGGGTTCGCACCACTGACCGCATCGCTGTGCAGGAACACTCACTCGGGGCGAATGGGCGGGACCGAGGTGGGCAGCTGCGGACGGGGAGGGGACGGCTGCGGGACTCCGGGGCGGTTGGCTTGCAAATTGTTTTCATTGGTGTACTGCACCACAGGGCCTTTAGCCCTCATCGTCCCTACAGACGGGGAAAAGAGCAAGAGAAATCAGAAGGCACTGACATTTAATGATCTCGGTGTAATAAACACCCAAACCTTGGCATGGATGTTGGCACCAGGTGGTTTGGCACCAGATTTCCATACATAAAGTGGCATATAGAGTTCAAATAAGCATATTAAACAAACCGTGCGGGTCTGCTGTGGTTTCAAATGTTGAGAACCAGCTTTAATAACCCACTGCACCCACATACCCATGTTGGGGCGGAAGCGCTGCTGGCCAGCCTGGTTTTTCTCCTTGTTGTTGGCTGTGCTCATTTTCAGGTTAAACATGGGTTCCAGGCGAGTGGAGCCGCGGTAGATCCATTCGCTTCTCTTGTCATCCTGTTTTTAAAAAAAATGTAGGTTTTAATCAATCACAACGTCGTCATAGCGACCGTTACGCTCACTGGCTGCTGGACGCAAAAAGACATTTCTTTTAAAGCTGGACGACAAATAAATAATTATTCTAATAATTATTAATAATAACAATGATAATAACAATAATGATAATAATAGGAAGTGTGGTGGTGTAACGGTAGGCACATTTTGCAATCTGAGTTTTTCCATGTTCTCCCCTTTGGTTTCCCCTTTTGGGTTTCCTCCCACAGTCCAAACACATGGATACAAGGTGAATTGGCTGCTCTAAATTGCCCCTTTCTAGCGTGTTTGTGTGTGGAGGATAATAGATGAAATTAATAGTAATACTAATTATTCATTCATCCTTTTCATTCATTATCTTCCGCTTTTATCCTCTATTAGGGTCACGGGGGGGGGGGGGGGGGGTCCCATGCCCATTCAGGGGAGAACATTTCGTGCGCTGGGCAGGAACATGGAAACTCCACCCAGATGGGGATTCGAACCGGGAATCCCTAGTGCTGAGAGGAGAACATGCTAAACACTAAGCCACCGTGCCGCCCTAATACTAATTATTGTTATCATAAAGACATTCCCTTTGTGTGACTGGTTAAATCCCCAAACTGTTACCCAATCTAATTGCCCCTCGATGGCAGGTTGGCACAGCGGTTAACACTTCCGCCTCATAACAATGCCCCAGGGTCATTTTCTAGGAGGTGCCGAGTCAGCATGTCCTTCCCGTGCTCATTAATGACGGCAAATGTCTTTACCAGAAAAAGCATTTTGACAAGGCTGCCGTCCACTTCCTCCACGCGGCTCCTCCACCACGTCCCCTCCCACTCGGTCTTGATGATCTGCCCGGGTTTCAGCAGCACCATGGGTCTGTTCGGGTACGCCGTGATGTACTCCTCGATAAAATCTCGGCACGACTCGTCCTCGATGTCCTCCCACGTCTTCTTCACTGAGGGAACGCAAGCAGACACGGTCAACAACGCCGCTCCTGTAACCAACATTAGGAACTTTTGCCATAGTTCCAGAACCGTTGGCAAAGTTCCGGAACTGAGGAAGATTCGGAACATTTGGAAATGACAGGGACAGCACTTACAGGGTCGGCAGATGGGGTAGAGGTCAGGCAAGGCCACATACGAGGCATAACCGTCATCGAAAAAGATCAGGAACCTGGAAAGACGATACGAAGGGGAACCCTTAGCTTAAGAACGTACGTCAACGCGTGTTGGCTTCTGGATTGGGACGGCCAGGTTCCTCACCTCATGCGGTTCTTGCTGTTGGGCATCTCGGCGACGATCCCGGCGTAAAGCCACACCTGGTTGCCGTCCTTGTACTTGGCGACGACCCGCGCGCCCACGTACAGCCTCTCCAGCGTGGGGTGGTAGTCGAACGCCACGTGGTTTCCGGACAGCAGGCTCTTCCCTTTGTTCTCGAACTTCACCTTATACTTGAAGCTGTTGCCTGAAGGGGACAGGGGACTCTCGGGTGAGCCGACGAATCCTCGGGATTTAATCGATTCGGGGATTCATTCATTCATTCATTCATTATCTCCCACTTTATCCTCTATTAGGCTCGCGGGGGGGGGGGGGGGGGGGGGGGGGGAAAAGGGGGGGGGGGGGGGTGGGGGGGGGGGGGGAGGGGGGTTCCCATGCCCATCCAGGGGAGAACGTTTTGGGCGCTGGGCAGATACACCCAGGACAGGACGCCAATCTATCGCTGGGCACACAATCACTCACACAGACACACTCTATATGGGGCAATTTTGAGAATTCAATTGACTTGATCCATGTTTTTGGACTGTGGGAGGAAACCGGAGAACCCGGAGGAAACCCACGCAGACATGGGGAGAACATGGAAACTCCACCCAGATGGGGATTCGAACCAGGAATCCCTAGTGCTGAGAGGAGAACATGCTAAACCACTAAGCCACCTGCCTATTATTATTATTATATCATCATTATTCATTATCTCCCGCTTTATCCTCTATTAGGGTCACGGAGGGGGGGGGTTTCCCCTGGCCAATCCAGGGGAGAACGTCTCGGGGCCTGGGCAGATACACCCAGGACAGGACGCCAATCTATCGCTGGGCACACACTCACTCACACAGACACACTCTATATGGGGCAATTTGGAGATTTCAATTGACTTGATCCATGTTTTTGGACTGTGGGAGGAAAGCGGAGAACCCGGAGGAAACCCACGCGGACACGGGGAGAACATGGATTTTAATACGTATTCGGAAACAGACGGCTTACCGACGGAATTGATGGCGATCAGCGTCCCTTTGTGCCAAGTCTTCGTCCGCTTTTTACCCAGAATGCTCATGTTCAGCCTCATGACGTCCTGTTTGAGGGCCGGGTTCGGCTGCGTCGGGCCGTGCCCCGGGCCGGAGGACATGAAGACGGCCGGGATGTTCAGCATGCTCCCGCGCGGCGACTGAGGGGGCGGGGCCAGTCCTTTGGGGGCGGCGAGCGAGGACGAGCTGGTCTTGACTATGCTGTGGGTCAGGCTCTGCACCTGCTGAGAGCTTCTCTGAAGCGCCGCAGAGGTCTCCACCAGCTGTATGTGCAGAACACGACGTCATTATGGAGGCTTTTAAAAGAACCACTCATGAGTGGGCGTGGCAGCTCAGCGGTCAGGGCGTTGGGCCGGCAATCTGAAGGTTGGGGGTTCAAATCCCAGGTCCCCTGAAGTTACCAATGTGGGTCCTTGAGCGAGGCCCTTAACCCTCATTGCTCCAGGGGGCGCTGTGATGAACCCTGTGCTCACTTTGGATAAAAGCATCTGCTAAATCTAAATGTCCAAATGTACCGTATTTTCCGGACTATGAGGCGCACCTAAAAGTCTAAAATGTTCCCAGAAATCGGACGTGCGCCTTATAATCCTTATAATCCGGTGCGCCTTATACGTGTACTGAGTTCCAAAATCTATAAAGGTATTGTTGTGCGAGTGGGTGGTTTTTTCTCCACATCGCCGCCCTGCTGGTCTGTGACTCCATGCGCGCTCATCTCAGAAAAAAGCCGAGTGAAGAAAATTAATTGGGAGCTCGCCGTCATTCCGGGAGGATTAAATAAAGAACTCCGACCGCTGGACGTTGGCGTAAACGGGGCGTTTAAAGTAAAGTCGCGGGCGGCGTGGGAGCGATGGATGATAGACGGTGAACACACGTTTACTAAAACTCGGGAGGCGGCGGCGGGGCGAGTTACGCCACCGTCTGTGAATGGGTTGTGGACGCCTGGGCCGAGGATTCTGCCGTGACCGTCGTCCGAGCTTTCGCGAAAGCCGGCGTCGTCGCCGAACGGCCGCCCGGAGACGAGACGGACTCGGACATCGATGAGAGGGAACACCGGAGTGCTCGATAGAGAACCAGCTTTTTAATTCAGACACAGAAGACGAGGACGCTGATGGATTTGTGGAAGAAGAGATTAAAATAATGTGTGTTTTGTCAAGTAGTAGAATAAACTTCAATTATAAATCAGCGTTTTGCATCCTTTACTTTTCTTGTAGATCGTATGTTTTAGCGAGTGCCTTATAATACGCTGCCGTACAGAATAAGTACCGTACAGAAATAGAGTCCCTAATTCAGACTGCGCCTTATAATACGGTGCGCCTTATACGTGGGGCAAATACAGAAATAGACCCCGTTATTCAGACTGCGCCTTATAATACGGTGCGCCTTATGGTCCGGAAAATACGGTAAGTGCATTATTAATCAGATTTGAGGACGGGGACTGAAATAACCAGTGCATTTCCACTGGACGTGCAAAGACCTTAATGTCCACTACAAGCCGTGAGCGCAGACGTACCTTCGAGTCTTTGCCTGGTGTCTGATCCTTCTTTGGTGGAACCACTGTGGACACGGAAGAGATTACAGCCTTTTATTATAACACCATGATAATGATGATGATGATGATGATGATGATGATGATGATGGCCAGTGATTAAAACCATGGTTTTTAGCATCAGCGCCAAACTGTGTGTACTCGAGGAAACGGCATGACCTACAGCAGCCCACAGCAATGACATCATCGTCGTCGTCCTCGTCCTCGTCGTCGTCCTCTTCGTCGTCATCGTCGATTTCGATGACCTCGGACGCATCGCCGCCGCCCCCGCCGTCATCGTCCGAACTGCTCTCCCGATACTCCAGACCCATGTTACAGTACAGCTCCTTCACGAGGACCTCGCACTGGACGACTGACCTGCGACGGACACGCAAGCTCAGTAACAGCACTCCCAAGAGGGGGCGCCACAGCGGAGAAACTCCACATACGTGATTGTAGTAGAATTAGTATTGGAATGATGCCACCATGTGGTAACAGGAGGAATTACAGCAAAGCCAGCCAAGCCATAAATAACACGGTCTCCAGGGTGACTGACCGTAACCCTGGAGAGAACCCAGGGTTCTCCCACGCAGGGAGGACACGCAGACGGCACACAGAAAGGACCGGGAATCGAACCGAGGACCTTTTAGCACTAACCCAACTCACGACGGCACACGCAGACACACTTACTCGGATGCGTCCGTACAGAGGCTGTCCACGTTGGCCATGTCCTTTTCCCTCTTCTCGACCCACTCCTGCAGTTCAGCCAGCTGCGCCTTCCGGTTCTGCACGACCTCGCTGCTGTCCACCTGCTCCTCGATCCACATGCGCAGCTCATCCAAAGACACGCCCAGCTCCTCCTCCAGCTCGGGTCCCAGCTCCATGTCTGCGGCCGACTCCGCCACTGTGTCAACCTCCATACTGGGCCCTGGGACATGTGTAAACAAATGGACTTCATCAACGGGGCAGTGATGCCAGTCAGTCGCCCACTGTCCATTATTTCAGTTCCACCAAATGTATACATGCACTACGTAGTTCTCCATCTGTGTCCTTTGTTGTTGTTAGTCCCCTGTTGGTTCTCTGTTCTCTATTGGTCATTTGGGTGGTGGATTGTTTAGTGTCAGTTCTGCAGTGACACTGATGTGTTGAGGGGGTTTTGGTGCTGTAGTTTCATTTAAACGTGGTGGCGCGGTAGCTCAGTGGTGGTTCGGGTGTTGGGGGTTCAAATCCCAGGTCCACTGAAGTTACCAGTGTGGGTCCTTGAGCAAGACCCTTAACCCTCATTGCTCCAGGGGGCGCTGTGATGAACCCTGTGCTCACCTTGTAAGTTGCTTTGGATAAAAACGTCCAATAAATGACCAAATGTAAATGTAAACACCTCAGTGACACTGCTGGGATAGGAATAATGCACCCGCCCAATAACCCCTGCTCTGCGGTGGTACTATTGGGGTCCTGTACTGTACCATTGGGGTCCTGTACTGTACCATTGGGGTCCTGTACTGTACCATTGGGGTCCTGTACTGTCCCATTGGGGTCCTGCACTGTACCTTTGGGGTCCTGCACTGTACCTTTGGGGTCATGCACTGTACCTTTGGGGTCCTGTACTGTACCATTGTGCTCCTGTACTGTCCCATTGGGGTCCTGTACTGTACCATTGGGGTCCTGTACTGTACCATTGGGGTCCTGTACTGTACCATTGGGGTCCTGTACTGTACCATTGTGCTCCTGTACTGTCCCATTGGGGTCCTGTACTGTACCATTGGGGTCCTGTACTGTACCATTGGGGTCCTGTACTGTCCCATTGGGGTCCTGTACTGTACCTTTGGGGTCCTGTACTGTACCTTTGGGGTCCTGTACTGTACCATTGGGGTCCTGTACTGTACCATTGGGGTCCTGTACTGTACCATTTGGGGTCCTGTACTGTACCATTGGGGTCCTGTACTGTCCCTATTGGGGTCCTGTACTGTACCATTGGGGTCCTGTACTGTACCATTGGGGTCCTGTACTGTCCTATTGGGGTTCTGTACTGTACTATTGGGGTTCTGTACTGTACCATTGGGGTCCTGTACTGTACCATTGGGGTCCTGTACTGTTCCACATATACTGTAGAACACAAACAGATGGACTACAGCCTGAATTGCAGAACTACCAAGTCCATCTTCACAAGACGTGGAACCGAGAACATGGACAATCAGTGGAGCAGAAAAGGAGGCGTGTCCAAACTTTTGGCTGGTCCTGAGAGGGTGCATGATGTTGGGGAAATGGGTTCCAGTCGGTTCCCAGGGTAACGCGACAGATCGGTTCTCATTGGAACCACGACGTACAGCTGCAGATCCAGAGGTGAACGGATCACGCTGAAAATGACGTGTACATTCATCCCCTTTGACACTCGTACAGTCGGGCTGCAGCCTGACGTCACACCGCCGCCGCGCGCTCGTGTCACTTTTTCGGCATGTCTTTCGGGTTGGGATCGGTTAATCGGTGGGTTCCATGCGGGGGGTCGCACATGGTTCTGCAGCCGAATTCACTCGGGGTTCTTTGTAGGGGAGAACCCCGGGGATTTGCATGGAACAAAAGATGTGTGCAGCCTTCTCTTTTAATCCGTGTGTGTGTCTTACACGTCGCGATTGCAGACAAAGGATATCGACCATTAAACATATTAAACATTTTAAATTATTTTTTATTTTGTTTTATTATTTTTTTGCAGAACAACTTAATAAAATGCAAAGCAAGGAAGCTAACGCCGCTAGCTTACCGACAGAGTCCCGCTTTAAGAAGAGCCCTCCGGTTCCCAGATGTTCACGAAGCTCCACTCGGGCCGGCACACGGCTTTACAAACATATCCACGGCTTCGTGCCGAAATAGAAATATCAAAACACGCGCGAACTCATATCGATTAAACCGGTTTAACCGTTCAAATCGGTTAGATTCGTCTCCCGCGCACCCGTATTCCGCCGAGCCCGCCTCCTTCAATACGATTGGTGCGCTGCCTCCGCGGCACGTACGCGACCGCGTTGCAGGCGAGCAGCGCTAGCCAATCAGACGCTCGCAAGGCGCAAAAACGGGTGGGAAATTTAAAAAATAAAGAGAGGGGGGGAAGGAAAGCGCTCATAGCCGCCCCACATCGACGTTCTCCTATGGCACGTGCGCGGGGCGGACGACAGGCATCATGGGAAATGTAGTCAGTGTGGTAGTTGACGGAGGCGACTGAGCGCAACAAGCGGTCGAGCGCCTCGACAACTTTTTTTCAAGTTCAAGTTCAAGTTATTTATTTATGTCGCGCTTTTTTACAACAGCACATCGTCACAAAGCAGAATGAAAAGCCTTTAGACCCCCAAAGAGCGAGCCGAAGCGACAGTGGCAAGAAAAAACTCCCTTTTTAGTTGTTATTTAAGGAAGAAACCTTGGGAGGACCGAGACTCAGTGGGGGACTCGTCCTCCTTGAGCGGCCAGGCAGCAACAACAATGTAGGACACTAATGTAGAGATATTAAACAAATGGGAAAAACTAACAACTAGAAAACTATGTGTGAGTCCATTGGGGGGCGTCCTGCAGGACCGCCCGTCCAATTGATATTCAGGTTCCATCCAGTATTCGTCGGCAGAGCCATGGATGGAGATCTCCAGGAAGCCGGGGGACACCTCAAAAGAAACAGACAAGGAAGGCAGTTAGAGCTGATAATAGGTAATAAAAGGGTGTTGGGCTGTCAATCTGAAGGTTGGGGGTTCAAATCCCAGGTCCACTGAAGTTACCAATGTGGGTCCTTGAGCGAGGCCCTTAACCCTCATTGCTCCAGGGATGCTCTGAATGAACCCTGTGTTCACCTTGTAAGTCGCTTTGGATAAAAGCGCCTGCTAAATGACCCAAATTAGAGCTGATAATAAAGCACAGCATTTAATTCATTTTCCAAGTCATTTATTTATTCATTCATTCATCATCTCCCGCTTTATCCTCTATTAGGGTCGCGGTGGGGTTCCCCATGCCCATCCAGGGGAGAACGTCTCGGGCGCTGGGCAGATAGACCCAGGACAGGTCGCCAATCCATCGCTGGGCACACACTCACTCACTCACACAAACACACTCTATATGGGGCAATTTTGAGAATTCAATTAACTTGATCCATGTTTTTGGACTGTGGGAGGAAACCGGAGAACCCGGAGGAAACCCACGCAGACACGGGGAGAACATGGAAACTCCACCCAGATGGGGATTCGAACCAGGAATCCCTAGCGCTGAGAGGCGAACGTGCTAAACCACTAAGCCACCGTGCCGCCTGTCATTTATTTAAACCTACAAATAAATATTTCACGTTCTCGATGTGTTTTTTTTTTTTTTTTTGTATTATTTGTAGAACAAAAAGTGAGTATGTCGGTAGAATAGGTTAAAGATAAAGTTGAAAAAGTGAATTTTGTGTATTAAAAACTCAGCATTAAGCAACAACTCTAGAGCAAATATCTCGAGGTAAGTGCAGGGTTTAGAGCGCCGTGCGTTTTAAAGCGTATAAAGTATAAGTTTAAATAAATAGTTCGTAATAGTTAATAATAGTTAATAATAGTTAATAATATGTTCTGTAACGTTGGCTCGCGGGCCCGGTGACTGTGACGCGTTATGACGCGGCGCTCCGGCTGCAGAAGTCAGGAACAGTGAACTGTCAGGAGGAACTGCAACGAGCAGGTAAAAAACAACAAAACAAACACATCAGCAAACTTTTACTATCGTCATGTTTTTTTTAAAAAAGCGCAAAGACCCCGTTTACGTTCCGCGGCGCTGCCCGCTGACCAACTCCCAGCTTTCGCTTCAACTTTGCGCCAGTTGATAACGTTAGCTTAGCGTAATAAAGGGCGACTGGCTCGCGTTCGCGCCGTTCAACGCGTGTTTCTGCCGCCAAACGTGCCAAATGGAACCGAGCGCGGCCGAGCGGGGGCGCAATCGGACGCGGAGGACAGAATTGTGTCGCTTCGTTTTGCTCGCCGAAAACTTTGCTTCGCCTCAGCGGGGCTGTGCGAGGCCGTGTCCTCAACCGCGACGCGGGGCCGTGTGGCTGTGCACTACCTAGGGGGGGAGTTGTCGCGTTGGGGAGTTCGACGCCTAGTGGACTACGCCGTGGTGACGTGGCCGTTTGGGATCGAGGGCGGCTTTCGGGGGCGCAAAACGAAAGTTTGCGTTTAACTGTCCGTCCGTCCATTCATCCATCTATCCATCCATCCGTCTATCCGTCCGTCCATCTATCCATCCATATATCCGTCCGTCCGTCCATCCTTCTATCCATCCATCCATCCGTCCATCCATCCGTCCGTCCATCCGTGCCTCTATCCATCCATCCGTCCATTCATCCATCCGTGCGTCCATCTATCAGTCCATCCGTCCGTCCATCCATCTATCCATCCATCCATCCGTCCGTCCATCCATCTATCAGTCCATCCGTCCGTCCATCCATCTATCCATCCGTCCGTCCATCCATCTATCCATCCATCCATCCGTCCGTCCATCCATCTATCAGTCCATCCGTCCGTCCATCCATCTATCCATCCGTCCGTCCATCCATCTATCCGTCCATCCGTCCGTCCATCCATCTATAAATCCATCTGTGCGTCCGTCCGTCCATTCACCCGTCCGTCCATCCATCTATCAATCCATCTGTGCGTCCGTACATCCATCCGTCCATCCATCTATCCGTCCATCCGTCCATTCATCCGTCCGTCCATCCATCTATCCGTTCATTCATCCGTCCGTCCATCCATCTATAAATCCGTCCGTCCATCCATCTATCAATCCATCTGTGCGTCCGTCCATCCGTCCTTCCATCCGTCCATCCTTCCATCCGTCCATCCATCTATCCGTCCATTCATCCGTCCGTCTGTCCATCCATCTGTCCATTCATCCATCCATCCGTCCGTCCGTCCATCTGGGGGGGGGGTTCCCCATGCCCATCCAGTGGAGAACGTTTCGGGCGCTGGGCAGATACACCTAGGACAGGGCGCCGATCCATCGCTGGTCACACACTCACTCACTTACACACACACTCTATATGGGGCAATTTGTGAAATTCATTTGACCTCGATCCATGTTTTTGGGAATGTGGGAGGAAACCGGAGAACCCGGAGGAAACCCACGGGGAGAAGCTGAGATGCCGAATCCCCAGCACTGAGAGGAGAACATGCCAATCGCTAAGCCTGCTGTTGTTCATTCATTCATCATCTTCCGCTTTATCCTCTATTAGGGTCGCGGTGGGGTTCCCCATGCCCATCCAGGGGAGAACGTTTCGGGCGCTGGGCAGATAGACCCAGGACAGGACGCCGATCTATCGCTGAACACACACACTCACTCACACACAGACACACTCTATATGGGGCAATTTGGAGAACTCAATTGACTTGATCCATGTTTTTTGGACTGTGGGAGGAAACCGGAGATCCCGGAGGAAACCCACGCGGACGTGGCGGGAGAACAGGGAAACTCCACTCAGATTGGGATTCGAACCGGGGATCCCTAGTCCGTTTGACTAAAGGGGCAAAATAATGCAGCAGCGCCACCGAGGCACCCTGAGCAAGGGGGGGGCACGGTGTGGTTTGGGACACGGCCGCACAGTGCACTATTTTAAGTGGTCTCAGTGGCTCCTGGGTGATTGATGCTCGTTGGCAGACGCGTTTGGTTAAAGGAAGTCACACGGCTGCACGAAAGTGTCCGCTTCCTGGGCGTTACTGCCGTTTTGTGCTGCTGAACTTCTCCTAAAGTCTCCCTCCTGACGGCGCTGCCAAAAAAACCCTCACCTCCTCATTTTAGGCATCTAAAGGCATTTAGGCATCGTGTATTTGATCTGATGCTTATTATTGTGAATAATAACAATTGTGAATTTCCCCAATGTGGGACAAATAAAGGTCTATCTTCTTCTTACATCCATCCATTATATTCCGCTTTATCCTTTATTAGGATAATAATAATTAGGGGGGGGGGTTCCCCATGTCCATCCAGGGGAGAACGTTTTGGGTGCTGGGCAGATACACCCAGGACACTCTATATGGGGCAATTTGGAGAACACAATTGATCTTGATCCATGTTTTTTGGACTGTGGGAGGAAACCGGAGAACACGGAGGAAACCCACGCGGACACGGGGAGAAGCTGAGATGCCGAATCCCCAGCGCTGAGAGGAGAACGTGCCAACACTAAGCCTGCTGTTGTTCATTCATTCATTCATTCATTCATTATCTCCCGCTTTATCCTCTATTAGGGTCGCGGGGGGGTTCCCCATGCCCATCCAGGGGAGAATGTCTCGGGCGCTGGGCAGATACACCCAGGACAGGGGGGCAATCTATCACTGGGCACACACTCACACTCTATATGGGGCAATTTGGAGAACTCAATTGACTTGATCCCTGTTTTTGGACTGTGGGAGGACTCGTTTTTGGACACGGGGAGGACATGGAAACTCCACCCAGATGGGGATTCGACGCTGAGAGGGGAACCCCCAGCGCTGGGAGGAGAACATGCCAAACCACTAAGCCAGCGTGCCGCCCTGCTGTTGTTCAGACTGTTAAAATGTCTCTGCGTGTTTTTGTCTCCAGCCCTTTAGGTATGGGGGACATGAAGACGCCAGATTTCGACGACCTGCTGGCAGCGTTCGACATTCCGGACATCGATGCCAAAGAGGCCATTCAGTCCGAGTCGGCGGACCCCGGCGGTACTCACGGCATGTCCGGCGGTGGGGGTGTCAAGGAAGGCGGTGGCGCGCCCAACCCGAAGCCGCCGTGTCTGTCGGAGATCTGCGATGGCGCCAGCGACGTTCCCGTCGTGAGCGTTATAGTGAAGAACAACATCTGTTCTGACGAGTATGAAGCCAGAAGGAAGGAGCTGGAGAAGGAGGAGAACATACCAAAGCATGGGAATATTTTCGACGGGGCGGAGTCGTTGCAAGGTGCTCGGAGCTCCTCGGCCGCCGACCCGCTCGGCCACAACGGCTTCAAGGCCGATTCGGAAACCGCGGTGGAACCCTCGCTACGCTCCAGTCCCCCTCAGCTTAAAGAGCACCTCTGGCCCCCGTGTTCCCCCAAGGAAGGGGACGAGAGCAACGCGGGCGACAGTCCCGCATGTCCCCCTGCCAACTTCTCTTCTCTACCCGCGTCCGCTCCGTCCGCGTCCTGCTCGGACTTGATCGGCCTGCCCGCTTCCCGGGTCCGCGACGAGGCGGTCGGACGTCCCGCGTCCCCGTTCACCCCCCCGACCCAGGCCGCCCGCGGCGCCTCACGGAACGAGGGGTATCGTCCGCTATCCGAAGACGAGGAAACCGAACCGGACCACGGAAGCTCTCCGCTGATGATTGCGGAAAGTCCAGAGCTGCAGCGGTCGTCCCCGCTGAATTTCCTCCGCCGACGTCGGCTGTCCGGCGAGCTTCGGCCTCTCTCTCCTTCCTCCCCGTCTTTACCCATCAGCAACACCCAATCTGGCGAGGTCACCTCGGTGTCCCAGCAGCCAGGCTCCTCGGGTCCTCACCCACACCCTCGGAAAACAATAGCGCCCCTGCGGCGGCTCCCGCCGACGCGTCCAACTCGGAGCGGTATCCGGAGCACATTATCGAGGAGAGAGACTCTCCTGAGAGCCCCGAGCCAGAGATGCCCCCGCACCCACAGTGGAACACCGCCCTCTCGGCCCCGGGGCGGGACAGCGAGGAGAGACGACCGGTCCAGGGACAGGAGGCCGAGGTATCTGCGACAGTGGAGCCCATGGAGACTGACGTCCAGCTTCTAAATCCCGACACCGTTAAAGCTGACGATAAACAAGCAACAGTCCCCGACGCAGAGAAACCCCCCGAGTCCATTCGGTCCGTTGAGGACGGACGAGCCTCGTCTGCGGGACCGTCCAGACCGCTGAAGGTCCGGATCAAGACGGTGAAAACCTCGAATGGCAACGTTACGCGCACCGTTACCCGAGTGGCCCCCAAAGGGACCAACGCCGGCATCTCCAAGGGCTCAGCCGGCTCGAAGATGCAGATCGGTGGCAACAAGGCAGCCACCCGACCCAAGAGGCCAGCGAACGGCCTGTCCAAGCAGGGTCCGGCCTCCCAGGCTTCGCCGCTCGCCGTGTCCACGTTGCAGGACGCCAGCTCGGCCATGTTGTTTGCGGCCAGCAAGGCGAAGAAAGTGGCCGCTACGCTGTCCTCCTCGTCCCCGTCGGTCCTGTCTTCGTCCTCGCCCTCCTCCGCACCCGGCGTCAGGTCGCGCAGCCAGAAAACGGCGTCCGCGCCGTCCGGCAAGCCCGCGGCCATCGTGAACAGCTCGGGGGCCGTGATCTCCCGCAGTCAGTCCAGTCTGGTGGAGGCCTTCAATAAGATGCTCAACAGCAAGAACCCGCTTCCCAGCTACCAGCCCGACCTCTCCGTCTTACCGCGCCCCGAATGGGGCCTCGGCCTGCCCGCGTCGGGTTACCGCTGCCAGGAGTGCGGCGACTCGTTCGCCCTGGAGCGCAGCCTGGCGCGGCACTACGGCCGGCGCTCCCTGCGCATCGAGGTGACCTGCAACCACTGCACCAAGCGGCTGGCCTTCTTCAACAAGTGCAGCTTGCTGCTCCATGCGCGCGAGCACAAAGATAAGGGTCTGGTGATGCAGTGCTCGCATCTGGTCATGAAACCCATCAGCATGGAACAGATGGTCGGCCAGCAGGAGGCGGTGCCTATGGGTAAGGTTGTGATAATAATAAGATAATAATAAGACCCATAGCTGGTCTTGGGTCTGATATCTTTTCGATCCGATCGCTGATGTCCTGCCGGTCTGATGTTCCGTAGGCCTCGGTCTCTACGTCCCTGTTCGCCTCTTCGTCTGGGGCCGGAGTGAAGGAGGACCCCTCTGGCCAGTTTGGGTAAAAACAGGACACTGCAACCATTCATTCATTCATTCATTATCTTCCGCTTTATCCTCTATTAGGGTCGAGGAGTGGGGGGGGGGGGGTTCCCCATGCCCATCCAGGGGAGAACGTTCCGGGCGCTGGGCAGGTACACCCAGGATAGGACGCCAATTTATCATCTTCATTATCGTCCGCTTTATCCTCTATTAGGGTCGCGGGGGGGTTCCCCATGCCCATCCAGGGGAGAACGTTTCGGGCGCTGGACACACACTCACTCACACAGACACACTCTATATGGGGCAATTTGGAGAACTCAATTGACTTGATCCATGTTTTTTGGACTATGGGAGGAAACCGGAGAACCCGGAGGAAATCCACGCGGACACGGGGAGAACATGGGAACTCCACCCAGATGGGGATTCGAACCGGGAATCCCTTGTGCTGAGAGGAGAACGTGCCAAACCACTAAGGCACCGTGCGCCCGTATTTGAAACAATGGTGTGGATTTGTATAGGAAACACACACACACACACACACACACACACACACACACACACACACACACACCATCCAGACTGGTAATTAAATGATTTAATAATGTATCTTTGGTTTTTTTTTTTTGCTCGCAGGTGTTCGGAGTGTGAGAGTTCATTCAGCTCCAAAGACAAACTTGCGACGCACTTTCAAGAATCGGAGCCCAGCAGTTCAGACACCGTAAGTTCTAGATGATCTGTGTTACGTTACGACTTTGGGTCAGAGATATAGATACCTGCTCCCTTGGATGAGCACCCCCCCCCCCCCGACCCTAATGCCTAATATAAGATTAAGCCGAAGATAATGAGAGGAGGGCGGCACGGTGGCTTAGTGGTCTGCGTTCTCCTCTCAGCGCTAGGGATTCCCGGTACGAATCCCCATCTGGGTGGAGTTTCCATGTCCTCCCCGTGTCCGCGTGGGTTTCCTCCGGGTTCTCCGGTTTTCTCCCACAGTCCAAAATACATGGATCAAGTCAATTGAGTTCTCCAAATTGCCCCATATAGAGTGTCTTTGTGTGTGAGTGAGTGTGTGTCCAGCGATAGATTGGCGTCCTGTCCTGGGTGTATCCGCCCAGCGCCCGAAACGTTCTCCCCTGGATGGGCATGGGGAACCCCACTGCGACCCTAATAGAGGATAAAGCGGAAGATAATGAATAATGAGAGTAGGGCGGCACGGTGGCTTAGTGGTCAGCACGTTCGCCTCTCAGCACTAGGGGTTCCCGGTTCGAATCCCCATCTGGGTGGAGTTTCCATGTCCTCCCCGTGTCCGTGTGGGTTTCCTCCGGGTTCTCCGGTTTCCTCCCACAGTCCAAAAAACATGGATCAAGTCAATTGAGTTCTCCAAATTGCCCCATATAGAGTGTGTGTGTGTGAGTGAGTGTGTGCCCAGTGATAGATTGGTGCCCTGTCCTGGGTTTATCTGCCCAGCGCCCGAAACGTTCTCCCCTGGCTGGGAATGGGGAACCCCCTTCCCCCCCCCCCCGTGACCCTAATAAATAATAAATAATAAAGTGGAAGATGATGGATGGGTGGATGGTATCTTGTTACTCAGCAATAAACGAGATACTGACCTCAGCGCGTCGTGTTCAGTGCTGTACGCAGTGTTCCCCTCCGATGCCCCTGTGGAACTCCTGCAGCGCCGCCGCCCACCGCCGCCTCCACCAGAAGCTGCCCCCTCTCGTCTGCCCCGAGTGTGGACTGGTCTGCCCGGCGCACGGCTTAAACGGCCACCTGCAGCGAGCCTGTCTGCACTACACACGCCAGCTCGGATACAAGTACGACCTCGGAACGCGCGTTATACACCACCATTATTAAAAAAAAAAAATTTTTTTTATTGTATTGATTCCTTTCTATTGCCCCCTCCAGGTGTCCCTGCTGCCATCTGGTGTTCGGTGGCGTAAACAGCCTGAGCGCGGTCAAGAATCACATGCACACCGCGCATTGCGAGGTCTTCCATAAATGCCCCTCGTGCCCCATGGCCTTCAAATCCACCTCCAGTGCGGAGAACCACTGTAGTTCCCAACATCCCAACCTCACGGACGCAGCCAAGCAGTCCAAGTAGGTGTCCTCTGGAGGTCTTATTCAAAAGGGTTCCTGTGCGGGTCGGGAGGCAGGTCAATCAGATGAGGTTTTGATGTTTTAAACGGTGTATTGATCTCAGAATGATGGGTGCAGTGGTATACGTGTTGGATGGGTAGGTTTTGGACACGTCCCCCTTCTTGCTCTATGTCCTCCACTTGTCATACAGATGGACTTTGTAGTTCTGCAATTCCAGACTGTAGTCCATCTGTGTTCTGTGTTGTTGTTCGCCCCCTGTTGGTTCTCAGGAGCATCACTGAACAGGTATCATTTGGGTGGTGGATTGTTGATTGTCGGTTCTGCAGTGACACTGATGTGGTGAGGGCGGGGGGGGGGGGGGTTAGTGTAGTTTCATTTCTCCACCTCAGTGACACTGCTGGGATAGGAATAATGCACCCACCCAATAACCCCTGCTCTGTGATGGTACTATTGGGGTTCCTGAGTATTAGAACCAAGTACACAGTATTTAAAGGAGCCTGTGGTTACAGGGTTGACACAGGATTTAAAATGTATGTCGTTAGGCCACGCCCCTTTCTATGTCCTCCACTGACCATACAGATGGACTTTGTAGTTCTGCAATTCCAGACTGTAGTCCATCTGTGTTCTGTGTTGTTGTTCGCCCCCTGTTGGTTCTCAGGAGCATCACAGAACCGGTATCATTTGGGTGGTGGATTGTTGATTGTCGGTTCTGCAGTGACGCTGATGTGGTGAGGGGGGGGGGTGTTAGTGTAGTTTCATCTGTCCAGCTCAGTGACACTGCTGGGATAGGAATAATGCCCCCACCCAATAACCCCTGCTCTGTGGTGGTACTATTGGGGTTCTGAGCTTTAGAGAAGTCAGTTGTCCATCTGTGTTCTGTGTTGTTGTTCGCCCCCTGTTGGTTCTCAGGAGCATCACAGAGCAGGTATCATTTGGGTGGTGGATTGTTGATGGTCGGTTCTGCAGTGACACTGATGTGGTGGTGGGGGGGGGGGTGTTAGTGTAGTTTCATTTCACCACCTCAGTGACACTGCTGGGATAGGAATAATGCCCCCACCCAATAACCCCTGCTCTGTGGTGGTACTATTGGGGTTCTGGCCATTAGAAAAAAGAGTACACCTATGTACTGTAGAACACACACAGATGGACTACAGAATGTGACTGTAGAACTACAAAGTCCATCTTTACAGGACGTGGAACGGAGAACATGGACATGATGTGCATTAAGTGTACGTGTCGATCTTCACAGGGAGATCTTTAAATGTGTGCTGTGTCGGACCGTCTTCACCCAGAAGAACATGCTGGCTCAGCATTTTGACACTCACCTGGGGACGCAGAAGGTCCCCGTGTTCAAATGTCCAGACTGCAGCAAGTTGTTCATGCAGAGGGCTTCCCTGCTGGATCACATAAAGGTTTGCTCGTTTTTTTTTTTTTTTAATTCATATATCGCCGTGATGAATACTAACTATGTGTCGGGTGGTACGGCGGTGAGAGATGCCACCTCGCAGCAGCACAGTCCAGGGTTCGAGTCCCAGGTTTTGGTCATGCGTGTCCCTTACGGTGCCGGTGGTAAGCGTAAATTTAAAACATCGCTGTTAATCATCAGTCATGGAGGCTGTTCCACATTCTAATGAACCCTGACACTTGGCGTCGTGATGCTCGGCGCTGATCTCACACCCCGCCAACAGTCTGTTTTCACGCCTTCAGCCTCCGCTTCGTTTAAATATTTACATATTTGTGAATATATCGCCCCCCGGTGGGCGTGGCTGGCTCGAGATGAGGTGCGTTCAGGTAATTAATGCAGATAGATGCGATTTATTTATTTATTTATTTTTTAACCAGTGGGTAGTGGACAGCTTGAAAAAAAATTATATATATATATGTATTCATTCATATATTCATTCATTCATTATCTCCCGCTTTATCCTCTATTAGGGTCGCGGGGGGGTTTGCCATGCCCATCCAGGGGAGAACGTTTCGGGCGCTGGGCAGATACACCCAGGACAGGGGGGCAATCTATCGCTGGGCATACACTCACACACAGACACACATGCACACACACTCTATATGGGGCAATTTGGAGAACTCAATTGACTTGTTCCATGTTTTTTGACTGTGGGAGGAAACCGGAGAACCCGAGGAAACCCACGCAGACACGGGGAGAACATGGAAACTCCACCCAGATGGGGATTCGAACTGGGAATCCCTAGTGCTGAGAGGAGAACATGCTAAACCACTAAGCCACCGTGCAGCCATATATATATATATAAATATATATATAAAAACAGAAATGAAAAGCCTTTAAACCCCCAAAAGAGCGAGCCGAAGCGACAGTGGCAAGAAAAAACTCCAGCCGGGCAGCAACAACAATGTAGGGCAGCCATGTACAGATTGGGGGGGGGGGGGGGGTGTTCCCCATGCCAATCCAGGGGAGAACGTTTCGGTCTCTGGGCAGATACACCCAGGACAGGACGCCAATCTATCGCTGGACACACACTCACACACACAGACGCACACAGACACACTCTATATGGGGCAGTTTGGATACTTGATCCATGTATTTGGACTGTGGGAGGAAACCCGGAGAACCCGGAGGAAACCCACGCGGACACGGGGAGGACATGGAAACTCCACCCAGATGGGGATTCGAACCGGGAATCCCTAGCGCTGAGAGGAGAACATGCCAAACCACTAAGCCACCGTGCCGCCTGACTATATTTAACAAATGACAAAACTCTAACTGTATGTAAGTCCGTTATGGCGTCCTGCAGAACCGACAGTGCGGGACACGGTGTTGCGGTTGAATAAACACTGACCCGCTCCTCGTTCAGGCCTCACACAGGAAGTCGGCCGCTCGCCTGCCGCCAAAGGGCTCGCTGAAGATGGAGAGCTCCGATGGAGAGGAGTGGAAGAGGGAGGAGGAGGACGACGAGGAGGAGAGGGAGGAGGCTCCGAGGGACGTCCAAAAGCCCGCCGCGCCCAACCTGCAGATCTGGACCTGCTCGGAGTGCAAGACGCGGTACCGAGACAAGGACAGCTACATCACCCACATGGCCAAACAGCATCAGAAGGTCCGAATCGCTCGGTTTTAGGGGACCGGGGGTGGGGGTGGAGGTGGGGGTGGGGGGCATGTTTAAGTTTCTGCACTCCGTGCTGACCGGTTCAATGCCCTGACCCTCAGGAGCTGAAGCGGTTCCCCTGCACTCTGTGCGAAGGATCCTTCTCCTCGTCCTCCAGCCTGAGACGCCACTTCAGGGTCAAGCACAAGGGCATCAAGAGGTCGTTCTACTGCCAGTAAGTTCACCTTACAACCCCCCTGTGTCTGTGCTCGCTGGGCGTAAACAACAGAGGCTTTGAGTCGGGGGCGGGGGGGGGGGGGGGGTGTATTAAAAAAGATTCAAGAATTTTTTTTTTATCATTAATATCATGTAATAATAATTAATAATACATGAGATACATGAGACGAGAACGAAATTATGGGTCCCGGACCCCGATGACCCCGTTATTTTAAGGTTATAATTAAAATTTTAACTTTAAAGAAGAAAATGAGATTTATTATTATTATAATTTTTTAAATAAAAATACAGTATATAGATATGTGAATTATAATACACAACTACAGGTATAAATATAATATAGCATATTTTAACAATAAATATAATATATAAATATATGTATATACAGTATATAAAATATATTTAAGAATATATATATATATATATATATATATATATATATATATATATATAGGGCGGCACGGTGGCTTAGTGGTTTAGCACGTTCTCCTCTCAGCTCTAGGGATTCCCGGTTCGAATCCCCATCTGGGTGGAGTTTCCATGTTCTCCCCGTGTCCGCGTGGGTTTCCTCCGGGTTCTCCGGTTTCCTCCCACAGTCCAAAAACATGGATCAAGTCAATTGAGTTCTCCAAATTGCCCCATATAGAGTGTGTGCCCAGCATTAGATTGACGCCCTGTCCTGGGTGTATCTGCCCAGCGCCCGAAACGTTCTCCTCTGGATGGGCATGGGGAACCCCACCGCGACCCTAATAGAGGATAAAGCGGGAGATAATGAATGAATGAATATATATATATATATTTATATTATTATACGTATTAAAATATGTATATATGTATTGCTCGCTGGCGGTGGCAGTAGGTTTAACTCCTGGACAGATCTGTGAGACTCTCTGAGCTTGATTTCATTCTGCTTTGCTCCTCGAGGCTCTGCACCGGAGGCAAAAAGAGTTTCAGCAGTAAGCTGGTGCTGGAAAAGCACATGCAAATTCATCACGGAGGTCACCAGGGGGCAGATCAGCAAAGCCAGGTGTGCCACACACACACACACACACACACACACACACACACACACACACACACACATCCCTCTGTTTTATAAGTATGGAGTAAAAAAACAGCATTAAATGGCTGTTTAACATGTTCTTCATCCTGTATTTTACATACTGTGTACTCTGTTCTCTGATGCTCGGAACCCCAATAGTACCACCACAGAGCAGGGGTTATTGGGTGGGTGCATTAGTCCTATCCCAGCAGTTTCACTGAGGTATTTAAATGAAACTGCTGACCTGCAGTTTCACCGATCAGATTAATTTACCCATCAAGGTTTAACCACTTAAAGTTAAAGTTAAAGTTTTAGGAAAGTCTTTATCACTATGCAGTGTGAATGGGTATCATTTTGAGGTTGAAGTACCAGACATTTTGTCGCTAGAGGGCAGTAAATGAACCGGGTATGGCGTGTAGATTTACATATTGTCCTGAAAGCCAATCAGGGCTTTGTATTAAATGAGACAGACTATTTAAAACATGGGCTTAACTTAAGCTGAGGCTCACTTAAGCCCAATCTCACGTCCGTCTCATGCTTTCGTCCCATTTTCCCCAGATGTTCCCCCGCTTCGCCGACGCCGCCGACAGTTCCTCTGAGCAGGACGGCACACTGAACACCAGAGCCCGAGGTAAGGTGATGGGGTACAGCGTGTCCCGAAACGGCGGCGTCCCCACCCCGGCGGGCCTCCGCTGCATGCCCTGCGGCTTCGTCTCGGAAGACAAGGACGAGTTCGGGCGGCACATCCAGACTCACCGCGGTGGCGACAAGGCCATGCAGTGCCGGCAGTGCGGCGCGTGCTTCGCCTCCGGGTCCTCGCTCAGCCGGCACCGCTTCATCAGCCATCGCGTGCGAGACCCGGACGGGGAGGAGCAGGGCGCCGACCCGGCCGCCGGGGCCGCCGAGGGGCCCGAGTCGCCGCCCCCGGCGGAGGAGGAGGACGAGGACGGCCGGCTGACCTGCAAAGTGTGCTCGCGCCACTTCGGCACGTCGGCCGACCTCAGCACGCACTTCCGCACCCACGGCATGGCGTTCATCAGCGCCCACAAAGCCGAGAAGCCCGTCTGAGCCCCGGGGAGAGCGCGGGACCGGGGCGGCGTGGGCGCCGGAACGCGGACGCCGCAAGTGGGTTCCAGAAGGGCAGCCGTCAGGTTTGAAGAACCGATTCTGGATTGCAGTGTCCACTGGACGCTTGTGTCCACTTTTTAGGGATTTAAGCCTGTGTGTGAAGACAAAGAGACGAGCGCTCGTCATGTCTGATTTTAGATGAACATATACACAGAAATACAAAGTCAACCATTTTGCCTTGGAGAAATTGGTCCTCCACATTTAACCCCTTCCCCCCCCACACACACACACACACACACACACTCACACACACACACTCGGTAAAAAAAAAAACCCAAAAAAACCCCGAATTCTATTAATGACTGAATTATCTGATCTATCAATAGTCTTGTTTTTAAATAAACACTTGATTATAAATACGAACTGGACCTTACTGTCTCACACTGTGATGTTCCGCCGGTCCTCACAAGGTTTCGTCCCTTTCATTCACTCATTATCTTCCGCTTTATCCTCTATTAGGGTTGCGGGGTGGGGGGGGGGTTCCCCATGACCATCCAGGGAACGTTTCGGGCGCTGGGCAGATACACCCAGGACAGGGCGCCGATCTATCACTGGACACACACACACTCTATATGGGGCAATTTGGAGAACTCAATTGAACTGTGGGAGGAAACCGGAGAACCTGGAGGAAACCCACGCGGACGCGGGGAGAACGTGGAAACTCCACTCAGATTGGGATTCGAACCGGGAATCCCCAGTGCTGAGAGGAGAACATGCCAAAACACTAAGCCACCGTGGGTTTCATTCATTCATTTCATTCATTCATTCATCTCTCCCGCTTTACCCTCTATTAGGGTCGCGGTGGGGTTCCCCATGCCCATCCAGGGGAGAACGTTTCGGGCGCTGGGCAGATAGACCCAGGACAGGGCGCCAATCCATCGCTGGACACACACTCACTCACACACTCACACTCTATATGGGGCAATTTGGAGAACTCAATCGACTTGATCCATGTTTTTGGACTGTTGGAGTAAAGCGGAGAACCCGGAGGAAACCCACGCGGACACGCGCTGAGAGGAGAACATGCTAAACCACTAAGCCACCGTGGGTTTCGTCCCTTTAAAAGCAAATATAAACACCAGGGTTTTTTTTTGTTTATTTCTTGGGGTTCCGTTTTTGGGAGGTCAGTCATGTTGGCTTTACCTCTGTCCTCGATGAGACCATCAGGGTTCCACACTCTGGATGTTTTTGCTTTAAGGTCGGGTGTGCGAAGCGCAGCGTGAGCCCTTGTTCTCCCTGGATGGGCACGGGGGGGGAACCCGTGAACCCGGGGAACCCGTCTCAGTGATTGGGGCGTCGGGTAACCGGTTGATCCCAACTAAGTACTATGGCTGAAGTGCCCTTGAGCAAGTCCCCTAGCACCAGTTGGTCCCTGAGCGCCATATACAGGGCTGCCCACCGCTCTGGGGAACGTGTGCTCACTTCACCTAGTGTGTGTGTGTGTGTGTGTGTGTGTGTGTGTGTGTGTGTGTGTGTGTGTGTGTGTGTGTCCTCCACCCTTCATATCAGACCTGCTTTAGTACGCCTGTCTTTCACATTGTAGTTCCTCAGTTCAGCGGCCGTCCTTCTGTCCTCCCTGCGTCCGTACTTCGGGCGGGTTCAGATCTGTGACCCATTCCCTGTAATCACATGGGCTGTGCTCTGAATGAGGGGCCGGCGTCGTGGGGAGGGGCCGAGTCAAAGGTCAGGGCCCCAGCCGGGAGGCGGGGGGGATAACAAGGCGGTGTGACATGCTGTCCGTCAGCATCCACCTCTCGGTGTCTTTTGCTTCTGCCATGAATAGTGTTTTAAGGATTTGAAACATGTTGTGAGGTGCAGGTCCTGTGCAGATTGCCCCCCTGTCCTGGGTCTATCTGCCCAGCGCCCGAAAACGTTCTCCCCTGGATGGGCATGGGGAACCCCCCCCCCCACGCTCAACCCTAATAGAGGATAAAGTGGAAGATAATGAATGAATGATTAATAATTAAATGGTAGTAATACATCTAATACATGCATGGTGACTTTGTGCTCAGCGTGTTCGCCTCTCGGTGCTGGGGCGCCGGGTTCAAATCCCAAGCTGGGTGCAGTTTGCATGTTCTCCCAGTAGGTTTTCTCCGCTTCCCTCCCACAGTCCAAAAACAGGGATTCAAGGTGAATGGCTATGACCCTCAGACGCCACTAAAGTTGGAAACGACTACTTTAATCTTTGACGGCACCCTGTCATATTATCCCTAGGGATTCCCGGTCCGAATCCCCATCTGGGTGGAGTTTCCATGTTCTCCCCGTGTCCGCGTGGGTTTCCTCCGGGTTTCCTCCGATTTCCTCCCACAGTCCAAAAAACATGGATCAAGTCAATTGAATTCTCAAAATTGCCCCAGATAGAGTGTGTCTGTGTGAGTGAGTGTGTGCCCAGCGATGGATTGGCGCCCTGTCCTGGGTGTATCTGCCCAGCGCCCGAGACGTTCTCCCCTGGATGGGCATGTGGAACCCCACCGCGACCCTAATAGAGGATAAAGCAGAAGATAATGAATGAATGAATGTCGTATTATCCATTAAACAAACTTATCTTTATAGTAACAACTTAATAAAGCCGTCGTTAATGTAGAAAAGTAAAAAAATAATAGAAATTAGTAATACACGTTTACTAGTTGCTTACTTTTACTGGCTATTTTAAACACTTCCACTTTCCGTAGTCCATCTGCACCTCTGTGTACTGTGATATTTAATGATCAGGACCCCAGTAGTACCTCCACAGAGACGGTTTAATTTTGGTAGTAACTCATTCCAAGCCCTCCAATGACAATACTCGTATTTATCCATCCATCTATTATCTTCCGCTTTATCCTCTATTAGGGTCGCGGGGGGGGGGGTTCCCCATGCCCATCCAGGGGAGGATGTCTCGGGCGCTGGGCAGATAGACCCAGGACAGGACGCCAATCCATCGCTGGACACACACACACTCTATATGGGGCAATTTGGAGAATTCAATTGACCTTGATCCTTGTTTTTTGGACTGTGGGAGCGAACCCGGAGGAAACCCACGCGGACACGGGGAGAACATGGAAACTATAAGGGAACCAAGAATCCCTAGCGCTGAGAGGAGAACATGCTAAACCACTAAGCCAATGTTCCGCCCCCTTTCTCGTATTTAATAAATCCTGTTTATTACCCCTATTTACCCCCTATTTATCACCGGGGTGAACGTGCGAGTCATCTTTTTTTTTTCGTTTTTGGTTTTAAATCATTTGTGAGTCAGAACATTTCTTTTCTTTTTATTTCTTCACCTGCAGCGCGACGTGCGTCCAGCAGATGGCGCTTGTGCACAGCGTTTTCGGCGCACCGCGCATTATGTAAGAGCTGCTCTATAAGTTTCCGTCGGCGGGGATATGTGCGCTGCATACGAGGCTCCTCTATTAGAGAAGTGCGCATTTTTTTTTTTTGCACAGAACGACGATGTTTTTAACGCGACAAATCCGCATTCTGTTTAATAGTTAGATTAAAAAAACTCCGTCCCGCCTCCCGGCAGCTCGGGGCTGGTTTTTCCGCAGCGGTGTGATTTGTGATGATTGTTAATTATAAACGTCATTAACGGCTTTTTAATCAGAATCGTGGCCCCCCCCCTTTTTTTAATTTATTAATTTATTTATTTGTTGACCATACTATTACTTTTACGAGCGGCGGCTAAGGGTTACGCGAGTACGCGAGGCCACGCCCACACCATGCAGCTGGTGGCAACATGCGCGGTGACTTCACCGCCGCGCACGCCGATTGGTCGGCGTGCCCGGCCGAGCCGGCCAATCCGGCGCGAGCGACATGACGTCAATGAAAAACTCCGGCCCGCGGTTTGTATGGAAGGGGGCGGCGGCCGAGCGCGCGCGCGTCACGCGCGAGGCGAACCGAGCGCCGCGATTGGCCGGGCTGGCGGGGGGGGGGGGGGGGGGGCTGTTGCTAGAGGAAAGCGGCGCAAAGTGTTGGGGGGGGGGGAGAGAGAGAGAGAGAGAGAGAGAGAGAGAGAGAGAGAGAGAGAGAAGAGAGAGAGAGAGAGAGAGAGAGAGAGAGTGTGTAAAGAGGAGAGAGAGAGAGAGAGAGTGAGAGAGAGAGAGAGTAGAGAGAGAGAGAGAGAGTAAGAGAGAGAGAGAGAGAGAGAGAGAGAGAGGTGTGAGAGAGACAGAGTAAAGAGAGAGAGAGAGAGAGAGAGAGAGAGAGAGAGAGTGTGAGAGAGAGAGAGTAAAGAGAGAGAGAGAGTGTGAGAGAGAGAGTAAAGAGAGAGAGAGAGAGACAGAGAGAGAGTAAAGAGAGAGAGAGAGTAAAGAGAGAGAGAGAGTGAGAGAGAGAGAGAGAGTAAAGAGAGAGAGAGAGAGAGAGAGAGACAGAGAGAGAGAGAGTGAGAGACAGACAGAAAGAGAGAGAGACAGAGAGAGAGTAAAGAGAGAGAGAGAGTGTGAGAGAGAGAGAGAGACAGAGAGAGAGTAAAGAGAGAGAGAGAGAGTAAAGAGAGAGACAGAGAGAGAGAGAGAGAGTGTGAGAGAGAGAGAGGTTGAGAGAGAGAGAGACAGACAGAAAGAGAGAGAGTAAAGAGAGAGAGAGAGTAAAGAGAGAGAGAGTGTGAGAGAGAGAGAAATTGAAATTGAGAGAGTAAAGAGAGAGAGACAGAGAGAGAGAGAAAGAGAGAGAGAGAGAAATTGAAATTGAGAGAGAGTAAAGAGAGAGAGTGTGAGAGAGAGAGACAGCGAGAGAGAGTGTGTGAGAGAGAGAGTAAAGAGAGAGAGAAATTGAAATTGAGAGAGTAAAGAGAGAGAGACAGAGAGAGAGAGAAAGAGAGAGAGAGAGAAATTGAAATTGAGAGAGAGTAAAGAGAGAGAGTGTGAGAGAGAGAGACAGCGAGAGAGAGTGTGTGAGAGAGAGAGACAGAGAGAGAGAGAAAGAGAGAGAGAGTGTGAGAGAGAGAGAGTGTGTGAGAGAGAGAGGGTGAGAGAGGAGCGCAAGTCGCAGGAATAAAATAGTCGACATGTTTTTACTACGTCGCCTTTCGTCGCTCGAGCTGCGAAGAGGGGCACCGCACGTCACGTGACATGTTCAACGCGGCACGGACGATTTGGCGCAACGTCGAATTCAACATCAAAAAAACTAAACAAACAAAAACAACACGCACTGAGCGCTGTGAACTTTATATTATATATTACAAACATTTATATACCGCGCTTTTCATTGTATATGCTCGTGCAGCGTCCTTGTGTTCTATATAAGTTGAACTTATTATTATTATTATTATTATTATTATTATTATTATTATTATAAACACCGGGGCCCAACTGACGGTTTTGATTGGCCGTCGCCTCCTAGTTCCCGCCCCCCTCCCCGCGCGCGCTGTTCCTATGGAGCCCGGGCCGCGGGTTGGCTACTGTATGCGCGCGCGCGGCCCCCGCCGGCTCGGCCTCCGGTTGGCCGGGCGCGCCGGTCCGTCGCGAGGCCGGGCGCCGCCCCGGGCCCCGCCCTCTCGCCCTCCCGATTGGCCACTGTATGTTTGGGCGCGCGCGGATTGGCCGGCCGGCCCCAGCTGTTAGCGGTTCATTCACCATTTTGTGGGCTGTAGTGGAAACGCGACGCGGAACGCTCCGCTCGCCGCGCTGTGGCCGGAGACCGACGCCCGGCGCCGAAAAGTTCCGTTACCGCGCCGAACAGCGCCGCGGCTCGGCATGAGGGCGCCGCACGAGCCGCGACGTGCGAACCGCCGGCTCTCCGTGGGGATGTGGGGGGGGAGAGGCTCTCTCAGGTGAGTTGCGCTTTTGAAAGGAGCCGCTCGTAACGGTTTTTAACGGTTTTTTTTTTTTTAACGGTCGCGCCGGTTCAAACGGTTCAAACGGTTCAAACGGCGAGAGTTCTCCAGCGGGCACCGCGGCGGCAGCCCCGCTCACAGCCCCGGACGGCCGCGCAGACCTCCGAGTCGACCGAGAGGCGCACAGAGTTTGCAGAAAAGCGCAGTGTGCGGGTCCGAGTCGTGTTTCCGAAGCCTGTCACCGTCACGCAGCGCCGCCGTTCTCCTCCACTAAACCCCCCATAAAGTCCACCAAGGCTTCCGCCACGGCTCTCACCGGGAGATTAAACTTTTCAACCCGATTAGAAGTTGCCGTCGGCGCGTTTTATTCGCGGAACGCGGCGCCGTGGCGACTTTATAAACGCTTTATAAACGCTTTATAAACACTGCGTCGACGGGCTACTACGCCACAGGATGTGCGAGCCTAGTACTCGTGCGCAATGTGTGCACACTTTCGGTTGCGCCGTTAAGATTTGTATTGCAAATGTATTTGTATTGCAAACAATTTAAATAATAATAATAATAAAAATTAAACGGCTTCCCGTGCTCGGACAATGCGCCTGCTGCAGAAGCGAACGCCGTGCGCAACTTCACTGTGTGCAACGACACACAAACAAAAACAAACAAAAAAAAAAAAAAGAAAGAAAGAAAGATGGCTTTATAGTCCAGTTGTTGTTTTTTTTTTGCAATGCAATACATGTATTCGTTCGCGTCCGAATACCCTTGACATCAGACGAGAGCTGGAGCGTCGTACGGTGCGCAAACATTCACTTTCCACGTCGGTGGGTTTGCATGCAGCCGTGTGCGATATGCATCCTACATGTGCAGCCATGCATCCTGCAGTCAGTCCGTCCGTCCGTCAGTCAGCGTGAGAACAGACAACTCTTCTTCCCCATCTTAAAGAAGCATAACAAAATCAGGGCCATCTCTCCCAGGCTCTCACCCTAAGGACCTTTGCGCCTTCTGTGCGTGAGAGATTGTCGAGTCATGGTGTTTGGAGGCGTAAAAAGTGCACACAAGTCTCTTTTCAACATGGGATGCTCATGGCGTGATGCTTGCATTCGGGATAAGTGTAGATCTCTTGAAGAATGAAAATCTGACTTTTCCCTCCTGTCTGCGAGCGCAGCGCCCGGAATGGAGGGGCCAACATGCAATGTAAAGCTGATCTGCAGTGCGACTTCTGCAGGGCCACTTCGGTCATTTCAGTGAAGGGCCCTATGCATTTTGCATGGTTGCAGTGCAACAATTCGCCTCTGCAAATGGCAGAGTGCACCTCAGCAGGTCGGCATGGTGCGGTTACGGCTCGCGGGAACTCTTTGGGTCCCAGGTGATCCCCTAACCCGTCCACTTTAATTTGTGGGTGAAGGGTTGATGCACCCATTGACTGACATACGTCTCATGCTGATACTATTAACCGACACTATATAGCAGAAGTATTAGGACATGCCGATTTTTCCACTGAATTTAAGTGTTTCTTTTTGTAAAATCACGGTGGCTTAGTGGTTTAGCACGTTCTCCTCTCAGCGCTAGGGATTCTCGGTTCGAATCCCCATCTGGGTGGAGTTTCCATGTTCTCCCCCCGTGTCCGCGTGGGTTTCCTCCGGGTTCTCCGCTTTCCTCCCACAGTCCAAAAACATGGATCAAGTCAATTGAGTTCTCCAAATTGCCCCCTATAGAGTGTGAGTGTGTGTGTGTCCAGCGATGGATTGGCACCCTGTCCTGGGTGTATCTGCCCAGCACCCGAAACGTTCTCCGCTGGATTGGCATGGGGACACCCCCCCCCTGACCCTAATATAGGATAAAGCGGAAGATAATGAATGAATGAATTTAGTAAAATCACTCCGGGTGTTTAGGAACGAGCATTTAGCCATGAATTCAGGACAAACGTTCGGACTTTGTGAAAGCAGTTTGGGGAAGGCCCTTTTCTGCTCTTATGGATTGGCTCTGTTATTGAAAAAAGGGGGGAGGGGATCTGGATTGAATGTAATGTCATTAAGGCTTTGGTAGGTGTCCCAGAGATTACATTTGTCCAAATATTGTCTCTGCATTTTGTGGACACGGTGTATGTGCAGATACATCATCAGGTCACTTGTTCACTCGGCGCAGGGTCTCTGTAGCGCTGACACTCTGCCGAGCGTCGGAGGCCGTCGCAGGTCCAGAAGGTGATTCGGCTCACGGCGTGGCGATAGACCGAGCGAAGCCGATTCCAGAAGCAACGCTCGCCGACTCGTTTGCCGTCCTTCCTTTGATGGAAATAATTCCAAACGAAGCCGTGTGCCATCTTAGAGGCTGAAGCGTACGTATCTGTAAGAACTATAAAAGGACGAGTATGTGAGGATTAAGCCTCGATCCTCACACGGACATCGCATCTCCACAATCGGCTGTGATCTCATTTAAATAAACCTTTATTTATTTTACACTAGGACAGAGATGGGGCAAATGGAATATCTGAAAAGTTGCCATGATGTTAAATAAAAATAGTAATTTTGATCAATTATGGCTGTAATGAAAATAATACATTTTAATTATAGTTCTTACAATTCCCTTAGTTTGTGATGACCATCAATAACTGTGTTAATAATATGATATTAATAATGACTTTAATCAAAAATAAAAAAAAAAAGGTTCTGTATTAGGGGCCGCACGTTTGCCTCTCAGCGCTGGGGATCCAGGTTCGAATCGTGTCTCCGCTTGGGTTTCCTTTTCACAGTCCAAAGACGTGGATTCAAGGTGAAGTGGCTGCTTTTAATTGCCCCTATGTAGTGTGTGTGCAAGTGTATATCTGCCGGGCACCTGAAACGTTCTCCCCTGGATCGGCATAGGGGGAAAAAATTCTTTAAAGTTAGGATTCCTCTCAGAGAAGCAGGTGCATTAAAGCACGTCGAGGTTTGTTGTTCTAAGCCCGCCTTTATATAATAGACCATATGGACAAAAGTATTGGGACACCTCCGTGTGTTTTGGCGACACCCGAGTGGCTTTCTTCTGTGGATTCACCAAATATTGGGTTAAATTCAATTACTCCTCCTTATTCAGTCTTTTTTTTTCTTATTCAGTCCAATACCCCGTTTGTCAGTTTTGGACGAAACTGAATAATTTAGACGAATCAGTGAGGTTTTTTTTTTTTTTACTGACGCTGTATTATTTTCTAATTTTACGTTTCACGTTCTCCTCTCAATGCTAGGGATTCCTGGTTCGAATCCCCATCTGGGTGGAGTTTGCATGTTCTCCCCGTGTCGGCCTGGGTTTCCTCTGGGTTCTCCGGTTTCCTTCCACAGTCTAAAAACATGGATCAAGTCAATTGAATTCTCAAAAATTGCCCCATATAGACTGTGTCTGTGTGAGTGAGTGTGTGCCCAGCGATGGATTGGCGCCCTGTCCTGGGTGTATCTGCCCAGCGCCTGAGACGTTCTCCCCTGGATGGGCATGGGGAACCCCCCCCGCGACCCTAATAGAGGATAAAGCGGAAGATAATGAATGAATGAATGAATAATAGTTTTCCACAGTGAAGCATCAGAGAAGCTTGAATTCTCACAGCTTCTATTCAGTTTCAAGCTTTGAAGCCGAACGCAACTCCATAAAGAGAAAAAAAAAACAGTCGTCGTGCGTGTGCATACACACACACACACACACACACACACACACACACACACACAAGGACATTTTTTTCTCTTGCATTCTCTCCGTGTCCATGTCCTCCTTAAAACCCATTATCGCTTATTTTACAACAATGTGAATGAAGTGTCCTGCGTTTCTGAATGAGGTTACGTTCCTACAGCGGTCACAGAACTCATTTACGGTAAATAATACAGTCAGACTGCATTTGTTTTACCGGGTTGTGGGGCGCGGGGAAGAATTTAGTTTTACTAATTTATTCACGCGGCACAGTGGCTTAGTGGTTTAGCATGTTCTCCTCTCAGCACTAGGGATTCCCGGTTCGAAGCCCCATCTGGGTGGAGTTTCCATGTTCTCCCCGTGTCCGCGTGGGTTTCCTCCGGGTTCTCCGGTTTCCTCCCACAGTCCAAAAACATGGATCAAGTCATTTGAGTTCTCCAAATTGCCCCATATAGAGTGTGTGTGTGAGTGAGTGTGTGCCCAGTGATGGATTGGTGTCCTGTCCTGGGTGTATCTGCCCAGCGCCCGAAACGTTCTCCCCTGGATGGGCATGGGGAACCCCACCGCGACCCTAATAGAGGATAAAGCGGGAGATAATGAATGAATGAATAATTTATTCACAGTATCAGTCAAAAGTTTGGACACGCCTCCTTTTTGGCTCCACTTATCGTCCATGTTCTCAGTTCCAATTCCTGTAAAGAGGGACTTTGTAGTTCTCCAATTCCAGACTGTAGTCCATATGTTTGTGTTCTACAGTACATACTGGACTCTGTTCTCTAATGCTCAGAACCCCAATAGTACCACCACAGAGCAGGGGTTATTGGGTGGGTGCATTATTCCTATCCCAGCAGTGTGACTGAGGTGTTTATCTTCGATAAACGAATCCCCTCTCAGGGGGAATGTCTATGTCCTCCACTTACCATATAGTTGGACGTTGTAGTTCTACAATTACGGACTGTAGTCCACTGTTAGTTCCCTGTTGGTTGACTTTCTTACATTTGCAGAGCGCCTGCAGGATTTTTTAGTTTTTTTGTCCCTTCGTCCAGCGTTTGAGAGACGCATGTTGAATAAAATTCGTTCCAAAGGCGTGCACTATGCTGAAATAGGAACGGCCCTTCCCCAAACTGTTTCCACGAGGTTGCAAGCATGCAGTGCGACCGAATAAAACAATAAAACACCGGCGTCCAATGCATAAGAGGTGTGTCCCGATACTTTTGCGACCCCTTCACGCTTTTTTTTTACTGCGTCCATTACCGCAGCGTGTATCACATCGTAATGACATGAGCCTTCATTGTAATATCTATTAATATGTTGGCGTAAGCATCGTGTTCCGTCCTGAGTTCAGTCATACTGCGTGTAGTGTCTGCTGCCTCGTCTCTCTGTAACCATCCACAAATGCCACGGGGGGGGGGGGGGGGGGGGGGGTTCTGGACGACGCTTTAATGTTGAGAGATGTGTAGTCTCGCACGTCTCATTTCTCCAGTCAGCTCATTGTTCTTCTCCCGCCGTGGTGACATTGTAATGGTCGGGGGTGCGTGGAGGCTTGCGTGCCGTGGATCTGGGTGAGAAAGCAGGGCCAGATCTGCAAATGAAGTCCTGAGCAGTTTAAGGTGATGTCATAGATGCACCGTCTAACGCTTTTGCAGCTCGGCACCCTACTCGATGGCCCGAAATGCATTATCGGAGAAGGTGCCGATCTGCAGTGCAACTTACACACACACACACACACACACACACACACACACACACACACAGAGGGTACACTTTTAACAGCAGGATGATTTTTAAAACCCCGTCCGCTCGCTTGTTGACGGACCGTTGTGTGTGCGTCGCGCCACACGGCGTGTGTGTGGGATTTAAAGGTTCGTCAACGTCACACACGTTGCTCTAAATGATCTAAAGAGTGTGTGTTTTAACGAAGGGCTCCTCTCGTTTAAGTGCCACGTTACCAAACGACAGTATTAATGTGATACTACAGTCCTAATGAGAGCTTCACAGACTTTTTCCAAGTGTTCCAGTGTTTGCTGTGGTAAACGTAACACCATCTGCCTGTGTGTGTGTGTGTGTGTGTGTGTGTGTGTGTGTGTGAATCCTGCGTCACGTGCCCATATGCTCAAGGTCATGAATTCACACCGTTTACGGTTGGTTTTAAATGTGTATGTCATGTCCACATCCCTCGAACCCCTTCGCCTGAGCGTGGTGGTGCATTGTCCGTGATTTCTCTTTGTGCTGTACAGTTCAGAGGTTGTGTTTTTTTTTTTCCTTTTTTTTTTCTCAGTATTATTAGATCGTGATCGTTATGACCTTTCATCGGTCGTTATGAAACATCCGCTAACATTCAGAACGAGTACGAATACCGCCGGCTCGATTGAAATTACAGTTGTGTGAAGAGTCCGCAGTCATTCGGGCGGAATTCGTTTGCCGAAGCGTCAGCGTGATCACAAAACGCTGTGACGGGTTTAGGTTCTGAGTTTTATATATGGACGCGCTTATGCAGATGCACGTCTATGCACACAGGGGAAGGGGGGGAGATTTAAAAAAAAAAAAATTATTATATTTTTTTTGGGGGGGGGGGGGTCTGACACTCACACTGAGACCTTCTGAACTGGAACTGTGCATGTGTGCAATCGACCATGACCCACTTGGTACGCTATATGGACAAAAGTATTGGGACGCCTACAGGTGCTTTGATGACCTCTCTTTTGCAGCCGAGATGCTTAAATCAGGGTTTTTGGGGCAGTTGGGGCAAGTTGTGTGTTGTTCTGCAGTCCTCGTTATGTCCATATTAGACACGTTGAGAATCTAAGCAGAGAATATTCAATGGAAAAATAAATAGTTTTTTTTTTTTTTTTTTTTTTTTTTTTTTTTTTTTTTTTAGTTTTTTTCCCAGAAATGGCCCTCTCTCATGTTCCATGGCAAACCATGTTCAGAACCAGATGTGCTTCGTTCTGTGTATGTCTCTCCTGTACATCACTGGATTTCAGTTCTGATGATGTTGAATATTGTTTAGGTTTATTAAAATAGCACATTGCCTTAAAGGAGCCAACGTGTCCATGGCAATAAAAACAATAAAAAACTCAATAAAAACTATTTGTTGGTAAACTTTAAAGAAAGAAACCTTGTGAGGACCGAGGCTCAGTGGGCGACTTGATTTGTTATTTAGCATTTATTGTGGAGAAAATTAGTGAACCGGTAAATTTAGGAAACAAGGTTGTTACTGAATAAATTAAGTTCAGGCATTATGTGACAATTAATTCTAACATTAATATTGCAACATGCAAACTTCTGATACTGCACATGCAGAAAATCTGTAGAATGTGCTTTAGTAATTCATTCATTCATTATCTTCCGCTTTATCCTCTATTAGGGTCGCAGTGGGGGGGGGGGGGGGGGGGGGGGCATGCCCATCCAGGGGAGAACGTCTCGGGCGCTGGGCAGATACACCCAGGACAGGGCGCCAACCTATCGCTGGGCACACATTTACTCACACAGTCACACTCTACATGGGACAATTTGGAGAACTCAATTGACTTGATCCATGTTTTTGGAGGAAACCGGAGAACCCGGAGGAAACCCACGCGGACACGGGGAGAACATGGAAACTCCACCCAGATTGGGGATTCGAACCGGGAATCTCCAGCGCTGAGAGGCGAACGTGCCAAACCACTAAGCCACCGTGCCGCGATTTTGAATATTGTTTAGGTTTATTAAAATAGCACAATGCCTTAAAGGAGCCAACGTGTCCGTGGCATGAAAACGTGTCCCTGGTATTTGATGGTAAACTTAAAACTTAAAGGACGAAACCTTGTGAGGACCGAGGCTCAGTGGTCGACTTATCCTCCTTGATTTGTTATATAGCATTTATTGTGGAGAAAGTTTGCGAACCGGTAAACAATTTAATTTGTGCACAAGGCTGTTAATGAATGAAAAACCAGACAGACTGTAATATCTTTAAATAAACGGCTGTAGACTGATCACAGATCAGACCGTCAGACTGCTGGAGAGCTTCTTTATGTTATACCGTTTTCATTACTGATCTGCACACTTTGTATGTTTTGTATAAACAGACTTAACAACCTACTGCTCGTCACATGACCTCTGTTGTAGCCAATTCGCCTGAAGGTTTGCTTACCTGCGGCAGTCATGTGGGTTTAGAGGCGCAGGTAGCTTTTCTTTAAGGGTTAACTTGCAGAACAGCATAATTTAAAATCTACCTGATGAGAGGTATATTTATCTGCGAGCACTGTGTAAACCCTAATGATGTTTGGTAATTAAAGCAGTTACTGTACATTATCATTTGTGCAAAAAAATTTAAATAAATCCCCAGAGTCGCTGTCTGATCCGATCAGTCATGTCTCTAATGTCTCTGTGCTAATAATTAATTTTTTTTTTTAATTTAGGTATTATGTTTATTATGTTTTCCAGGCGGCACGGTGGCTTAGTGGTTCGCATGTTCTTCTCTCAGCATTAGGGATTCCCGGTTCGAATCCCCATCTGGGTGGAGTTTCAATGTTCTCCCCGAGTCCGTGTGGGTTTCCTCCGGGTTCTCCGGTCTCCTCCCACAGTCCAAAAACATGGATCAAGTCAATTGAATTCTCCAAATTGCCCCATATAGAGTGTGTCTGTCTGAGTGAGTGTGTGCCCAGTGATAGATTGGTGTCCTGTCCTGGGTCTATCTGCCCAGTGCCCCCACCGCGACCCTAATAGAGGATAAAGCGGAAGATAATGAATGAATAAATGTTTATTATGTTTTCCAGGCGGCACGGTGGCTTAGTGGTTTAGCATGTTCTCCTCTCAGCACTAGGGATTCCCGATTCGAATCCCCATCTGCGTGGAGTTTCCATGTTCTCCCCGTGTCCGCGTGGGTTTCCTCTGGGTTCTCCGGTTTCCTCCCACAGTCCATAAACATGGATCAAGTCAATTGAATTCTCCAAATTGCCCCATATAGAGTGTGTCTGTGTGAGTGAGTGATAGGTTGGCGCCCTGTCCTGGATGTATCTGCCCAGCGCCCGAGACGTTCTCCACTGGATGGGCATGGGGAACCCCACCGCGACCCTGATAGAGGATAAAGCGGGAGATAATGAATGAATGAGTGAATGAATGTTTTCCAGGCAGTTAACTAACATGGAGCTATTATGACATCATCACCGTTGTTTATGTTGCGGCTCACACTCCAGCGCTGGAGCGGCTCGTCTTCATTACAGATTAGAGCATCACTGTGGGTTGGCATTAAAATCAATTAAAATAACAGACGATATTCAGCCATACTTTGTATTATCCTTTAAACTTCACTAACGCTTCATTACTGACCTATCAGTCGTGGTGTACATTTGACCGCTGAGTGGTGACTGGGCTGCGTGTCCATAAATCCCCCACACACATTAAATAACGCCGGCTCCTACGCAGGCCGATACAGATCAGAGAGTCGTAATTGCCCTCTGCATGTTCTATACGGCAGGGCGCGTAAATTAGAACCATGTCATGATGCACAACATTCAGACCTAAAGAGAGCAAGTGATGGCTGGAGGTTTTCCATCTGTGCATCACACATCAACAACACAGCACATGCACAACACAACACATCCACAACACAGCACAGCACATGCACAGCACAACACATCCACAACACAACACAGCACAACACAGCACAACACAGCACAGCACAACACAGCACAACACATCCACAGTACAACACAGCACATGCACAACACATGCACAGCACAGCACAACACATCCACAGCACAACACATCCACAGCACAACACATCCACAGCACAACACAGGCACAGCACAGCACAACACATCCACAGCACAACACAGCACAGCACATGCACAGCACATGCACAGCACATGCACAGCACAGCACAACACAGCACAACACAGCACAGCACATGCACAGCACATGCACAGCACAGCACAGCACAACACAGCACAACACATCCACAGCACAACACAGCACAGCACATGCACAGCACATGCACAGCACAACACAGCACAACACAGCACAACACAGCACAGCACAACACATCCACAACACATCCACAGCACAACACAGCACAACACAGCACAACACAGCACAGCACATGCACAGCACAGCACAGCACAACACAGCACAACACAGCACAACACAGCACAGCACAACACATCCACAACACCTGACCCATACACACGATGCAGAATACACACACTCACTCTCTTATACACACACACACACACACACACACTTTTTTTTATCTCTCTCTCTCTCACACACACACACACACTTTTTCTCTCTCTATCTCACACACACACACTTTTTATCTCTATCTCTCACATACACACACTCTTTCTCTCACGCACACGCACTCTCTCACTCCATCATGCACACTTACACACACTCTCTTTCTCACACACACTCATACAATTTCTTTCTCTCACTCACACACTCTCTTTGACACACACACACACACACACACACACACTCTCTCTCTCTCTCAATCACACTTGCTTCTTTTCCATGCATACACACACTCACTCTCTCATACACTCTTTCACTCTCTCTCTCTCTCTCTCTCACATACACTCATACACTTCACACATGTGCATGTATGCATACACACACACACACACACACACACACATGCAAGCTTTTAAAATCTTCAGTGTGTGTACAAAATATACCAGCACACACACACACACACACACACACACACACACACACACACACACACACACACACACACACCCACTTAAATGATGGAAAGGGTGTTAAGTTTCAACTCTTCTTTCAAAACATGCAAAACCTTTCAAAATCTCTTAACGTGTGTGTGTGTGTGTGTGTGTGTGTGTGTGTGTGTGTGTGTGTGTGTGTGTTCATGGTATATCACACACTTGCGTACGTCTGATGGATTTTAAAGAAAGTATTACACGATTACTGAGCTTTATTACAGTAAAGGATCTAAATCAACATTGTCATTGTATGTTTTTGTGAGGGGGATGTTCTCTGAAGCTCAGAGAAGACGTCGGTGTTAAATGAAACCTGGCCTCACGTCACACCGTAATGTCATAACCATTAAGGAGTTATTAATTAGAAGACAGGCCGCTGTAATTACTGAACCTGTTTGTGAAAGCTTTAATGCGTAATTGGCGGCCCCGTTGTTTTTGATGTCGTCGAGATCGGCGTGGAGAAATCCAGGCCGTTCGAGTCTCCGGCCATGTCTGATCCCTCGGCTTATGTGGGTGCAGCCATTTTGTAGCGTTGCTTGAAATCTACATTCAACATAATGGCACTATTTAAATACTACTATTATATAATTACATTATATTATATATATTATAATAATTATATAATACTACTATGCTACTATTTAAGTAGCAGAGATGATGAAATAAAAATGCCACAGAATTGTATTGTTTTATACGATGTGATTATATATATATGTATATAGTGTAATATTACAGTAAACAGGATTTTATTTTTCTGGGTGATGAGCACAGTCCATCACACACTTATTGACTTACGCTCTCATTTAGTTTCAGTACATGTATTGTTACCAAAGTGTATGGTTCAACTCATCATCGTCCTCTTAATCCTCGACTAGAGTTGCAGTGGGTTTGCCCATGCCCATTTAGGGGAGAACGTTTCGGGGGGTTTCTCATGCCCATTTAGGGGAGAACGTTTCGGGGGGTTTCTCATGCCCATTTAGGGGAGAACGTTTCGGGGGGTTTCTCATGCCCATTAAGGGAAGAACGTTTCGGGCGCTGGGCAGATACACCTAGGACAGTGCGCCACTCTATCTCTGGGCACACACTCACTCACACAGACAGACACAATGGGGCAATTTAGTTAGGGGCAATTGGAAGTAGCCAGTTCACCATAAATTAATGTTTTTGAACTTTTGCATTCAGAACAGCTGTAATTATTATTTAGTCATCATCTTCCGCTTTATCCTCTATTAGGGTCGCGCGGGGGGGGGGGGAGGTTCCCCATGCCCATCCAGGGGAGAACGTTTCGGGCGCTGGGCAGATACACCCAGGACAGGGCACCAATCCATCGCTGGGCACACACAGACAGACACACACACAGACACACTCTATATGGGGCAGTTTGAAGAACTCAATTGACTTGATCCATGTTTTTGGACTGTGGAAGGAAACCGGAGAACCCGGAGGAAACCCACGCGGACATGGAGAGAACATGGAACATGGAAAAACCACTAAGCCAGCGTGCCGCCCGCTGTAATTATTAATGACATACATTTAATGTGGTTTATCAATTCTGAATTGCTCAGCTCAACCCTTTAAACACCATTCACCAGGTTCACGTTTAAAATCACTTACATCAGTTACATTATAACATTCTGATTTTTAAGTTGAGAATTAATATTTTATTATATTAATAATAAATATTATATTATATTAATTACATGCCTTGAGTTGCTGTCATTGCTGTCATGTGATTGGCTGATTAGATATTTGCATTAACAAGCAGTTGGTCATGTGTCGTTTATAAGGCTGGGCTTGTCTGTATAGTGTGAATTCAGATATTAATATATTGTGACCCAGCACAATTAACTTTATTCACAGTTTTGAACTGAGACGTGCCGAATCGCAATACAGATCTAATTAGCATTTATGTTGTGATTATTATAACAGAACGTCCGCCGTATTTCCTGATTATTTTCACGTCGAGCTTCACAGAACTGCCTTTTAGGCTTTAAACTCTGCGTTGCTCCGACTGCGTCATGTTCTTCAATTCTGCGAGTCGCTCGGAACGGAGGCGCGGGCGAACGCTGTAAATAGAGAGTAGCTCGGATTTACAATGACTGCGCGTTAGCCTAAATCTGTCCAAGCGTCACTTTAATGCTAGATTTCTCCTGGAATGTTCTGACCTGTTGAGTGTTATAAAAAATGTATGAACCATGTTTTGAGATCCGGAGCTCCGGAAGAGACCTTACGAAGATCTGGCTTTATTTTTAGATTTCAGAGTCTGAGATTACATAATCAGGAGTTCCCCTCTGGAACGAGCATTTAACTACAGAGTCAGTACCCAACAAACCCAACAACGACTCCTAACAATATCAAACACTGAACAATAGACAACATTTATGTATATATATATATAAGGGTGGCACGGTGGCTTAGTGGTTTAGCACGTTCTCCTCTCAGCACTAGGGATTCCCGGTTCGAATCCCCATCTGGGTGGAGTTTCCTCGTTCTCCCCGTGTCCGCATGGGTTTCCTCCGGGTTCTCCGGTTTTCTCCCACAGTCCAAAAACATGGATCAAGTCAGTTGAGTTCTCCAAATTGCCCCATATAGAGTGTGTCTGTGTGAGTGAGTGTGTGCCCAGCGATAGATTGGCGTCCTGTCCTGGGTGTATCTGCCCAGCGCCCGAAACGTTCTCCCCTGGATGGGCATGGGGAACCCCCCCCCGCGACCCTACTAGAGGATAATGCGGGAGATAATGAATGAATGAATATTCATGTGATGTATTTATGTATATACTTTACTTTACTTTTACGCCGTACTTTATTTGTAAATAAAAAAAGTAATACATTTTTTCAATCATATTAACATGTTGTTCTCTCTTTTTCTTCTTGCAGATGGTCCTAAAACAACAGAAGGCACTACAGCAGCCCTGTAGCCTCAAACACTAGAACGCGAAAGCTGAAAAAGACCTTTCTGTTGAGAAAAGAACATAAGGGACTTAGACCCAAAAATTACAAGGCTGATAAATTAAACATGCGACCAATGAAGAAGCCGAGGGGCCGCTCTCCGCTGAAAACCAGGGCCAAAAGTGGACGGAAAAAAGCCGACAAGCAGCTGCGATCCGCAGCGAGTCCGCCCTCCAAGTTCGAGACCTCTGAGGAGAAGATCATCATGAGGAGCAACACTTCAAACAGCGATGGCCTTAAGTGCCAGATTAAAGGGCTATCCGTTAAGGTGGACCAGTCCGAGCAGGTTGTAGTCCAGGGCAATAAAATAGGAGGCCCCAAGGTAACCAATTTAAAAACACACAACATCGCCGTGACGCCCGGTGACCCCGGCGACCCTCTGTTAGACAGCACAACTGGCACCACACTCAACCATACCTCAAACAAAAACAATCTAATGAATACTAACCACAGTCCCATCACACTGTCCAGCAGAAAAACAGCTACCTTCAAAGCCAGAGTGCCCAAGAAAAAGTTCATGTATGAACATGGGACTGTCACATCCTCCCCCCCTGTTATTCACAGTCCTGTCCCGTCACTTCTCCTCCATAGTAATCATATTAGTACAGGTTCTCATTCTATAGAACATAATGTTAACGCGGACACTATTAGTAGATCTGCCGACACGAATAGCACAAAATTAGTAGTAAATAAGGCGCACACAGAGCCTGGGGTCAGCGATCCCCCGGACGAGAAAGAGAGCTTAACGGGAAAATTGGAAACGGACGCGTATGGAGACGTCGCGCCGAATTCTGCATGCTCGTCGTCCACAGACACAGCCAGCGAACACTCTCCCGATGTGGAGGTGATGGAGTCGTCCAATCTGCAGCAAAGTTTAAGCACAAGCACCCCCCGGACCAAGATAGCGACGCTGGCTCCGCTCCCCACGCCAAGCAGCCAGCCGGAGCACGGAGAACGCTTTTCGGGAATCGCCGAGGCGTTGGCTAAAGGGCTGAAGAATCAGAGGGTGCTAGCTCGGCATCTGAGGATCAAAAAAGCGGTGACGGGAGAGGAAGCGGTCAAGGAATGCGTGTTCATCCGCGGCGTGGTGCGTGGGGCCACCAGAGAGCAGCTGAATGTAGGACTGCAGGTCAACGGAGAGGAGACGCCGCTGTTGCTTCCGTTTCATACCTTGGTCAGTCATCCGGACAAAACTATCGACCTCATCTTAGACGCACCTCCGCCGGGTGACGATCCCGTGGAGGTTGGAATGCGCGTCTGTGTGCCTTACGGGGGAGACGTGGGCAAGGAGTGGTACAGGGAAGGCGTGGTGTCCCAGGTGGACTCGCATCCGGCCGTCGCCTGTCCCTACAGGGTGCTTCTGGAAGGAGACGGGAAGCAAAGAACGGCGGAAGGGCAGCAGAGCGCTGGGATTCAGGCGGTGTGGGTCTCCCGACAGAACCTCCGTCTTCTCCTGCCACCGTGGGAGGGGGATGTGCGAGAGAGGGATGAGAAGGAAATGAAAGAGGACATGGAGGTGGAAAGGGAGGTGTGTCGTCTCAGTAGGGGAATGGATTTGGGCGGCTCAAAGCCACCTCAGGGGAATGCCGGTGCTCAAGTGTACGAATGTACGGCGCTTGCTTCATCGGAGTCTTCGCCTGTCGTCATGGTGTCAAATAGTGCATTAATTAGAGCCGACGAAGGAGGAAGACCGAGGACAGAGGACTCGGATCGAGAAAGAACGGGCGAACGAGAGCGAGAAAGAAAGAAACTGCAGACTTCGGAGGTTGATTTGGAGGTTTTACGGCTTAACCTGGCTCCACTTCAGGATGCCGTCGGCCTTACGGGCATTTCCAAAGCAGCTAGACCCAATCAGCACAGACAGATACTCTCCAAACCTCCTGGATACACAAGTCCGATCTCGGTGGTCCGAGGTATCTCAGGCATATCTTTGGGAAACCACTTGTGCAGCCCGACATCAGGTAGTCCCCACCCACCTCCTTCTCCAGTGTTCGTATGCTCGGATCTCAATGTCCCTACTCCTCACTCCTCGACCGTGCCTCCTTCCCCAAGCCCAAGACGTTCCCTCACCCCCCTGGACAAGATCTCCACTCCTTCGCAGACCTCCACCCCCATCCAGGGGAGTTCAACGACCTCCTCAGCCTCCTCCTCACGGTCGAGAACGCCTCTTTCAGGGACCCAGCAGATTTACAAAAAGGGCGATGTGGTGTGCACGCCCAACGGCATCCGCAAGAAGTTTAACGGGAAGCAGTGGCGGCGCTTGTGCTCCAAAGACGGCTGCATGAAAGAATCCCAGCGCCGAGGATACTGCTCCCGGCACCTGTCCATGCGCACCAAAGCCATGGAGGCGGCAGGAGGCGATAAGGAACATAAGGCAGGAGGTGGGAGCAGCTCGGGCACCCTGACCCCTTCGGACTTGCGCGGCCGAGCCAGCAGCGAGTTCGACTGGGAGGAGACGTCTCGGGACAGCAGCGAGACCAGCAGTCGAGGAACCGACTCGCGACCACGGCTCGTTCTTCCGTCGCTCCTGCCGCAGGACTTTTCACGCTTCGATTTTGACGAATGCGAGGCGGCCACCATGCTGGTCTCTTTGGGGAGCTCACGGTCAGGTACCCCCTCGTTCTCGCCCATTTCCAACCAATCGCCTTTCTCTCCCGCTCCTTCGCCATCTCCCTCTCCACTTCTGGGATTCCGCCCTGCCAACTTCAGCCCCATAACAACCTTGACCGTCCTTCCCACCCGTCGCCATCGCCATACTAGTGGCACAGGCAGTAGCACCTCAAAGCTCAGTACCTCAGGAGCAGAGAAGGAGCGGGAGAGGCTCATGTCTGGTGTCGTACCTTCATTCCAAACCAATCTGACCTTCACTGTACCCGTGAGTCCCAATAGGCACAAAATCGATGCGTCTCAACCCACGCCGTCCGGAATGCACAGCTGCAGCAAACTTGAACAGGAGCCGAGCAGAAGGGATCCCTCAGCAGGAAGCTCCTTTCGGGTGCTATCCCCCCAAACAACTTTTTCTCGTTGCCAAAGGACCCCGTCCTCCACGACCTCTTCCTTGCCACCCTCTCCCTTAACCGTAGAGTCAGGGTCACACCGGGCAGTTTCTCATCAGTCTTTGCGGGACTCTCCAGTAATCGTGCGAAACCCGGAGATTCCTTTAGCCAAATTTACGGAACGTCCACCGGCCAAGGCTGCCGACGAGGGGCTGTCGAACTCCAAAGACAACGGTCTGACCAGTGTCTTTACCGGTTGCGGAATACAGATGCCCGTTCCCGTTAACGGGGCCGCCTCGACCAACGGTGCGGTCCTACTGCACAGCCCTTCGTCAACCCTTGTTTTAGTGTCTTCCATTTCCTCCCTACCGAACCCCAACCCCACCACCCAGTCCAGCCCTGCCTTGGCTTGCATATCAGTGCCTAGCCCCTCCCCCGATTCAGCGTCTTCAGGTCCAAGAGGTGGACCAGAACAGGGGAAAGGTGGAATAACGACGTTACAGCAACCCGTTCCGTGTCATCCCGCCCCCACGGCGCTGTTGCCACTCATTCTCCCAGCAGAGACCCTGCATCCAGTGCCATGCAAGGACATCATCATGGGACGACCAGGAACGGGTAAGAATGATTCTGCAAAACACTGATGTTCAGAGATATCTGCATGTGTACGTTAAACAGAGATGGGTAGTGTTATTACATTACACTAATTAATATTACAATCAAACATCTTATTGAGATCCAGGTTTGAGTCTTGTTCTGGCTGAAGTTTGCATGTTCTCCTTGAGTCCATGTGGGTGTTCTCTGGTTTCCTCCCACAGGCCAACAACTTGGATTCAAGGTATAATTGGCTGCTCTAAATTGCCTCATATAGTGTGTGTGTGTGCCCAGCGCCAAAAACCTTCTCCCATGGACAGGCATTAGGACCCCCCTCCCCCCACACACCCCTGTGACCCATGTATAGGATTAAGCTGAAGATAATGGATGGAAACGTTACATTAAAGCATAATGTTATTCACCCCGGACAGGGTGTCCATCTATAGCTGGGGACACACCCCCCACACACACCCACTCACACAGACTATGTGAGGCCATTTTTTTTAGTGCCGAATCCATGTTTTTGGACTGTGGGACCAAAGCGGAGAACCCAGGGCAATCCCTGAGGACGCGAGGAGAACATGGAACTGCGTCCCCGGCCCTGACAGACAAACGTGCTAACCACTAAGCCACTGTTCCAATGTAAGTATAAGATAAAGTTTATTAATGGATTATTGATAGTGAAGACAGTTACCGTCTCAGCTTGTCATTTCATTTAATTGAACTGCAAACAAAATACACCGGAATACGAAAGCACGTTCGTTCTGTCGTGGTTCATTTTTCAAATGTGTGGATTAACTGGAGATATTTCTCAAAGCGTTTCATTCTTTTTCATGGAGCAGTACAATTAGGTTGAGGTTGGGTTAGTGGGACAGCCGGTCCTTAAGAAACAGCACTGTTGTTTTTCTTCTTGAGCTCTATAGGATATGTGGGTTGTTGATTTAAAAAAAAAAAAAAAAAAACAAAACGCTACTCAGTCCAAAAATAAAAATGTCCTGTGTGTCCTTATGATACCTTATTAGTTTATCAGTGTTACAGAGAAACGAAGCACCTCATTAGAGCTAGTGGGCTAATTGTGAGACAGAAATCTCTTATCCTACATCAGTGTCCGACTTGAAAAAGGTTTCTGGGTGAAAAAGGATCCAAAAATTCCCACAGACTCTCCAAAATCTTGTAAAAAGCTGTGACAGGATGCTGAACAAATGGACGCTGCTCCCGGGAGGGAGGGGGAACGAGGGGGAATCTTGTTAAATACCTGCACGCAGACATTCAGCAGAACTTGCCACTGCATCAAACTGCATCAACATAACTTTATTTACACTCTTTAATTTAGGGTTCTGTCTTTACTTCTGTGTTTGTCCACGTCCCCGCCACGCAAACCTGTTACAGCTACAAATGAGGGACTTCCTCTGGGTGTAATATGTGGGTGTGAAGGTTCCAACATCGGATAACACACATTTACTGTTGTAGAGAATAAATCTCATGCACTAAAACCCCCCTTCACTGCACCAGTGTCAGAACCGACAATAAACAATCCACCACCCAAATGATACGTTCTGTGATGCTCCTGACCAACAAAGAACAGAGAACCAACAGGGGACCAACAACAACAAAGAACACAGATGAACTACAGTCTGGAATTGTACACACACACATATATATATATATATATATAGAGTGGGCAGCACGGTGGCTTAGTGGTTTAGCACGTTCTCCTCCCAGCTCTAGGGATTCCTGGGTTCGAATCCCCAACTGGGTGGAGTTTCCATGTCCTCCCCGTGTCCGCGTGGGTTTCCTCCGGGTTCTCCGGTTTCCTCCCACAGTCCAAAAACAAGGATCAAGTCAATTGAATTCTCAAAATTGCCCGTTCCCATCTGTGTCTGAGGAACGTTTAATCTTTATTCAAAAAAAAAAAAAAACCCAACACTGATTCCGAGGCCGTTTAATATGAGGACACAGTGTTACAGGTTCAGGCACCTAAAGCATCTTATTATTACAAATGCATGTGTATTGATAGTCCATCTAAAATATGAAGTATCCTTGTGTTTATATGAGTAAATGATGGTGTTAGGAATGTAATGATGGCAAATCATAAGTGAAGCGTCCACACGTCTGATCATGTCACTGTAGTTTAGGAATCAAACCAAATATTAATTCATGGACCCTATTTTTGTTTGATGTCAAACAGAATGTGACTCTTAGGAAGAAAGGTGTGGGATGTAATATTTATAGGAACTATTTCTATATCATCTTGCTACACCCACGAGTCCGATGCTCTCTCTCTCTCTCTCGCTTGCACACACATAAAATCACGTGCTATAATATTTCAATAACATCTATCGTTAATTATTTTTGGATGCCGCACATGTTTGCGATTCTATGTTGACACCACATAAAAGAAACAATTTAGGAACATGTTCATGAAATGTTGTATAATAAGATAAACTGAGTCAGTAAACTGAGTCTGTAGCTGAAGCCAAAAAAAACCTGAAATGATTAACACTTTTTTTAACAAGGAAACCATCATTCAGATACCTATTAATTATGAGATAACAGAAACCCTGTAGGTTCCTATATGTAGATTCAGTTGTTACAGCACAATGCGAGATGCTTCATGCAGCACAGTGTCATGTTCGTGCTAAAAAGCTTAGTATGTAAACACAGAACGTCTGTCCGTCGCTGAAAATGGTTACATAATGTGAGTTAATGAATACACGGGCCAGGTGATGGCATCGGTTGCATGTTTATATCCGTCTGAATAAAACATAGTCAGAGCTGGACCTTGGAATAATGAAGCTTCGGCTGTGAGCATCAGTTCCGCATAAGTATGCAACAAATGGAATTGAAAGTAGAGATGCACTAATTATGACTCATTTCACTACAAACCATTTTACTGTGAACACTGATGACTAATTTAATAATAATAATAATAATAATAATAATACAGCAGCTTTTATTACTAAGGTAGGATATATCTCAGCAATGGATTGGTGCCCTGTCCTGGGTGTATCTGCCCAGCGCCCGAAACGCTCTCCCCTGGATGGGCATGGGGAACCCCACCGCGACACTAATATAGGATAAAGCGGGAGATAATGAATGAATGAAAATATATATATATATATATATATATATATATATATATATATATATATATATATATATAAATTTCATGATAAAGTTTAATTTGTACAGCAGACCTGTGTTCTCCTGTTTTATGACCTAAATATTCACCCGGCACTTCACAAGATATAGATAAAAATCTTAGCAGCTCTAATGACATCTCATTCTTAATTATTCTTTCGTTTGTGTTTTTAACATATTCAAAGTAGGCTTTCTATAAGATTTTAAAGAGATTGTGTATTTATTCAGAAGAGCATTTGCGATGATGGGGGATGAGGATGAGAGGGTCTGATTAGAAATGTCCATTTAAGTTCTTTCTGAGAGTGTTAAATAGGATTAAGGTCATAGTTAATAAGGGCCAGTGCAGTTTTTTTTTTTTTTACCCAGCTATGCATTTCTAGTTTTTGTGTAACGAGGCACATACGGAAAACCAACAGGGCCTTCCTCAACTGTTCCCACAAAACTGAAAGCATAAAGTTATCCAGAATTTACTCACTTCTGGCGCAAGAGAACTGAGTGAACCACCTGAATTTAGTGAGTGAGAGGTGTGTCCCAATACTTTTGTCCATATAGTTTATAACGCACATGTGCCGTTCTGACGTGACAAATAATGTTGAGTTCTGAGTTCTGAGTTATTAGCATCAGGAGTTATGAGATTTTGGCTCATGGTTTTTACATCAAAATCCCAAAATAGAAAAACAGTCAGTTGACAATCAAGTGTTTGTCCCTGTTTTCCTTCAGACCAAAACTAAAGAGCTTTTTGGAAAGTGTTTCATTACTTTAGTATTTTATTATTAAAAAATAATTAGGCAAACACATTTCAACAGATGACATTAATTGTGCAAATGTCATGTTTTAATGACCTTTTAAATAACATTTCAGTTTACTGAATTTACTGTAAATAAATATAAGTAAAAAAAAAAAATGTGATAAAAGATGATAAAAGTAATGACAGATTTCTTTTTTTTTTTATAAATATGTTAAATCCCCCTCCAAAAAAATTAATCTGAGATTTGCTGAAACATGTCACATGTAATCCTCGAGCCTTTATATTTTAGTGCAACATGTTTAAAATGATTCATTTCCTGCTTTGATTTGGTCAATTTTATTGATTTATTGACTTATCCAAACCTTAACCCTAAATACGACCACCCTAACAATTAACCTTAATTAACCATTTCTTACCCTTAATATTACTATATAAAATAATTTCATTTAAGGTTACTCAAATTATAGTTCTTTTTTGGAGAATGTGTGTGTGTGTGTGTGTGTGTGTGTGTGTGTGTGTGTGTGTACTTGTTCACACACAGGGTCATGCCATTTTAAATAAGATCACTACAGCAAATAATTCCCCCCCCCACCCCATCTTGTGCTTCTGTGACTGTCACAAAAGGAAGTTCCATTATCAAATGATGTGTGACTGTGACGCCCACATGTTTTTTTAAACATGAATTTAAAATATAAAAAAAACATTTCTTGCTTATTCTGGTTGGTTGTTTATTAAAAAAAATATTCTTGTGTGGTACCAGGACTATTAAAAATATTCAATAGCAAATTTAGTTATTTATATAATTTACTTACTATGTGCTAATAATTATATATGAATGGTTGAGAATTCACTGATTTATTATTTATAAATTATTTTGTTTATTATTTATTTCATAATGTAGGTTTAATGTGTGTGTGTGTGTGTGTGTGTGTGAGTGTGTGAGAGAGAGAGATAGAGGGACAAATACAGAAAGCAAATATTGGCAAAGTTGTTCCTCAGCTGTCCGAGCTAAAGACACATGAGAGTGTGTATGCACTCGCGTATGTCTGTGTGAGAACACACTCGCACAAATTCGGGGTCACGTCGTTATGGATTCATCACCTGCACGTCTGGAAATTTATAGGAAGATGTTTGTATGTGTGTCATGAAACGACTGTGTGGGTGAGAGCGTGTGTGTAAGTGCATGTGGTGTGTGTGTGTGTGTGTGTGTGTGTGATTAAAAGTGTTGTAAATAGTGTTCGTGTGAGAAAATGCGAGAGAGAGAGAGAGAGAGAATGTGTGTGTGTGTGAGTAAAAAAAAAGTTGTATGAATATGTGAATGCAAGAGTGTATTTTAAAAGCGTAAAGATCTAAGACCGTGTGTGTGTGTGTGTGTGTGTGTGTGTGTGTGTGTGTGTGTGTGTGTGTGTGTGTGTGTGTGTGTGTGTGTGTGTGTGTGTGTGTGTGTGCGAGACCATGAGCACAAGCGCAAAAAGAGGGTTTATAAATGTCTGAAGGCAATTGAAAAGAGAGAGAGAGAGAGAGACTGTGGGTGTGTGTTCGAGAGCGTGTGAAAGCAACTGTGTGCATATAGTGTGTGTGTATGCGTTCAAGTGATCGTGTGTGTGTGTGTGTGTGTGTGTGTGTGTGTGTGTCTGTGTGTGCAAACCTTTTGCATAAGGCAGTGTATGTAAACAAAAGTTATGTGCAGAATCCAGTCTGTAATATTAAACATGGACTGAACCTAAACTAACAAAACATTAAGTCTTTAAATACAAATAATTAAAAATAAAAAATACATTTAGCACTGAAAGCTCTTCTATTTGATGAGGGTGAGACCGGTTGCTGAAGCAGCACTTTTTAATAATTACATTTAAGAATTTAATAATTACATTTGAGAAAAACATCAAAAAACATTATTATTATTATTATTATTATTATTATTTGAATTTCACTTTAATTTCACTGGAAGATTACAAGTTTGTTTCTTAAATTCTTAATAGGTTTACAGACTGTGCAACAATGATTTGTTGTTAATATAATTTTAATATTAACGTATAATTTTAATTATGTGATATTCAGTTACATAGGTTGGACACACCTTCTTTCTGCTCCACTGCTCGTCCATGTTCTCAGTTCCACTTCCATCTGTAAAGATGGACTTTGTAGTTCTGCGATTCCAGACTGTAGTCCATCGGTTTGTGAACGTCCCCTTTTCTCTGTTCTCTAATGGTCAGGACCCCAATAGCACCACCACAGAGCAGGGATTATTGGGTGGGTGCATTATTCCTATCCCAGCAGTGTCACTGAGGTGTTTAAATGACAGTTTAAATGCAAACACAATTGCTTTGGAACGTCTTTCGTTCTCCACATCGTGCTAAACACGTTCCTCGGAGGTTCGGGTTCGTGTTTGTGTTGTGTAATCGCAGTAGGGAAATTCATTTACGCAAAGAGCCTCACGAAAACCCGAGGCCGCACCAACAGGCTGAACTTCATTCGTCATGAGCACAGTGACAGACTGTGTAATACACTGTGTTGTACATCTGCCTTGGTTTTATTTTAAAAAATATTAATAATAATTTACATTTTTTTTAATTACAGTAAATGAAAGTGTTAAATGCACCGATGTATTTTTCAGCAATTATATTTCTAATGCCACTATTGACATTAAATGTTCACCAGATGTGTTTACAAAGACATCAAATAAGTCCATTAATTAAGTTACATGTAATGAAGTGGAGTGACGCAGAGGCAAAGTATTAAAGTGCTTACTGAAATGTATTTAATACGTTGTAGAAAAGCCTCGTGGGTAATGACGACTTCTATATGGAGTGACATGAGTGGCTCAGGTGTGATTTTGACGCTTTCCTTCATATAAACCAGCCTGTATGTACGTCTCAGTTCCAGGGACATCTTCAGTAAATTAACATCTTTAATTTTTACAATAGAATTGTAATTGGGTTCAACTTGGGTGATTGACTCCGTTTCCTTCGCTGAAACCACTTGAGACATTCGTTGGGGTAATTGTCTTGCTGAAATGTGTCCACCCGCGTTTCATATTCAGCGTTTTAATATCTAGCAGCGTATTCTGATCAAAAATGTCTTGGTCCATGAAGTGTGTGGGCGGCACGGTGGCGTGGTGGTTAGCACCTCCACCTCCCTGTGTTTTCTCGGGGTTTTTTCGGTTTACTCCCACAGTCCAAACTCATGTATCATAAATGAAATACAGAGTAATGTAAACAGCGAGCTGGTTCCTGATCAGCAGTAAACCTTTGCGGCTGTTGTTTATAATTTGTGTTCTGTAATTTGGCCGCTGGGTGGCATTTATTGATTGGTGGAGGAACCTGTATCCTGTTGCTCAGCAGTCGACGTTCACTTTAATAAACGGACTAGATTACGTTTTGGAAGTCCATTAAAAAATTTTCAATTAACATATTCATGAATTATTCATTATCTCTCGCTTTATCCTCTATTAGGGTCGCGGGCGGGTTCCCCATGCCCATCCAGGGGAGAACATTTTGGGCGCTGGGCAGATACACCCAAGACAGGACGCCGATCTATCACTGGGCACACACTCACTCACACAGACACACTCTATATGGGGCAATTTGGAGAACTCAATTGACTTGATCCATGTTTTTGGACTGTGGGAGGAAACCGGAGAACCCGGAGGAAACCCACGCGGACACGGGGAGAACATGGAAACTCCATCCAGATGGGGATTCGAACCGGGAATCCGTAGCGCTGAGAGGCGAACATGCCAAACCACTAAGCCACCGTGCCGCATATTCATGATTTAAATTGAATATAATATAGGAATTATAAATTATGATGTGTTTGTAAGCATGTTATTAAAGTAATCAGACGCTCGAGGTTGTGTATTATTGTGAATAAATTGCAGTAAAGAGGTGGAACTGTCCTCCGCTATGCGTTAGGACTAATATCACCTCCTTCTCATTTTTTATTCACAATAATGCACCACCTCGCGTACCTCATTGCTTTAGTAAAAGTTGAACGTTGGTGAATGCAGCAGTGTAGAGATGCCATTCAGTCATTTTGATCTCATGCCTCTAAGAAACCAGCTGTTTAGGCCCACAAAACCAAACGGCTCACTGTTTTGGGAAACTAGTAAAGCCGTTTTTTTAAAAAAAACTCTATGTTTGGCACCAACAACCCTGCCAAGGTCACTGAGATCATGTTTCCATTCTGAAATGTATAATGAGCCGTAACTGACACTTTCGCCCCCACATGATTTCATGCCCTGCACCACTGGCACATGCAAATGATTTATGTTTGCAACGTTTTCCACACGACGTAGAAAACGGCATTTTAAACCTGTATGAGGCACAGGAGCTGGTCCCTGCGATCGGACGGGTTTTTTTAGCCAGCAGGATTGTGCAGCTCGTCGGGAAAGTTCCATTCTATGAAGGAAAAGTTGGATCTTAGGAAAACTCGCTGATCTCCGAATATATTTAGACATCCTAAATGACGTGACCTACTTTAAACAGTTGGTGCACACTTGCATTTAGCTTTCTGACTCAGTTGTTCCTTTATCTGTCGTCGCCTGTCGACTCTTTGTTTTCCCCCCCAATCACCTCGGCGCCTCGCTGCTTTTCTTCCTATCCCTGCCTCCCTGCCTCCCTGCCTCTCTATGCTGCAGTGCAGGAGCCGCTGGGAGCTCGGTGCAATGTTTCTACAGCTTCACTTCCCTCCTTTTAAAATCCCACCCAACCTTCCACACCACATCACGGTAACATGAACCAGAGCAAGTGCCCATACTTACCCTCAGAGTGCACCTATTCTTCAGTCCCATGTTATTATTATTATTATTATTAAAACAATTATTTTAAAATGTATAATCATGTAAAAGTTGCATCTTGGATTTTGCACACCCAGCTCTTCTGCCTCTACATCGGATTTTCACTCGGATTCCACTCGTCTATTCTCGTCATGTCGTGCCTCGCTGGCTTTCCACACTCCAGTGCTGCCTCCTTGTGGCTTATTGTGGTTATTACACTAAGTCTGTTTGGATTTAGGTGTTTTTAAAATGCGTTAGGAATCAGTTAACGTTGTCATCAAATGACATTATAGATACCGTGTCAGCGTTAATAATGCCATGTGCTAACTAAGACAGATTATTATCCTCTATGTTTTAGAATGAACCTGATTTAAGTGATTTAATTATACTGGGACTTATCCAATTGCTATTTTGAGATGATTGGTAATAAATAAATCAATTCTGCATGCGTCCTCTATTATGCTTTATAGTTAGAATGAGGTTGAGCTGCTTATTTTATTATTTTTTTCCCCTTGAAGTTTAATATTACATTTTATTCCAAAATAAAAGCCAAAGGCTTGGAAATGTCCCAAACAAATTGCCAGTCTGATGCTGGGAGATTCATTCATTCATTATCTTCCGCTTTATCCTCTATTAGGGTCGCGGTGGGGTTCCCCATGCCCATCCAGGGGAGAATGTTTCGGGCGCTGGGCAGATAGACCCAGGACAGGGCGCCAATCTATCACTGGGCACAAACTCAGTCACGCACACACTCTATATGGGGCAATTTGGAGAACTCAATTGACTTGATCCATGTTTTTGGACTGTGGGAGGAAACCGGAGAACCCGGAGGAAACCCACGCAGACACGGGGAGAACGTGGAAACTCCACCCAGATGAGGATTCGAACCGGGAATCCCTAGCGCTGAGAGGAGAACGTGCTAAACCACTAAGCCGCCGCGATGCTGGGAGATGCAGACAAAAAAATTAGGAAAATCTATGATTGTGACTGTAAGAGAATACCAGAAAAACCCCACACATGCTCATGAAGAACATGCAAAACCCATACAGACAGAACCTTGTCTATCAGACAGCTTGTGGGGGTGAGATTCGAACGTTCATATGTTTTAACTTTTGAACAGCGATGCGAACGTTTGCCACTCAAAGTGGAGAAACCACGAGTTTTTAAGATCAAAGGATTGGAGCAGCCGTAGGTGACCTGACAGTCCCCGGTTTGATTCCCTGTCCCACCAAATATTACGGCTGAAGTGTCCTTGGGCAAGTCACCTAATCCCAATTGCTAGCCAGGTGTGGTATACAGGGCTGCCACTACTCTGGGCATGTGTGTTCACTTCTCTCAGTGTGTGTGTGTGTGTGTGTGTGTGGATGGGTTAAATGTGGAGGACAACTTTGTCTGTTTAAAATTACAGTAGGCAAAATAGATCAGCCGGCGGCACGGTGGCTTCAGTGGTTTAACATGTTCTCCTCTCAGCACTAGGTATTCCCGGTTCGAATCCCCATCTGGGTGGAGTTTCCATGCTCTCCCCGTGTCCGCGTGGGTTTCCTCCCGGTTCTCCGGTTTCCTCCCACAGTCCAAAAACATGGATCAAGTCAATTGAGTTCTCCAAATTGCCCCATATAGAGTGTGTCTGTGTGAGTGAGTGTGTGTCCAGCGATAGATTGCCCCCCTGTCCTTGGTCTATCTGCCCAGCGCCCGAAACGTTCTCCCCTGGATGGGCATGGGGAACCCCCCCCCCCCCCCCCGCGCGACCCTAATAGAGGATAAAGCGGGAGATAATGAATGAATGAATGAAAATAGATCAGTCAGCGGCACGGTGGCTTAGTGGTTTAGCATGTTCTCCTCTAAGAGCTGGGGATTCCCGGTTCGAATCCCCATCTGGGTGGAGTTTCCATGTTCTCCCCGTGTCCGTGTGGGTTTCCTCCGGGTTCTTCGGTTTCCTCCCACAGTCCAAAAACATGGATCGAGGTCAATTGAGTTCACCAAATTGTCCCATATGGAGTGTGTGTGTGTGTGTGAGTGTGTGTCCAGCGATAGATTGCCCTCCTATCCTGGGTGTATCTGCCCAGCGTCCGAAACGTTCTCCCCTGGATGGGCATGGGGAACCCCCCCCCCACGACCCTAATAGAGGATAAAGCGGAAGATAATGGATGGATGGAAAATAGATCACTTTAGCCTTTAACATGACCGATTCAACCAGTCAGTCAGTAATGGAGGTATGACCCCATGTGTGTCAAAACTGACCCAAATGTACCCGACCTCCGAACTCAGAAAGATCTATAAATGCAGGGATGAAAACGACAGCAGGCTTTTTAATGTGTCTTATGTAAAAAATTAAAAAAAACCCGAAAAACAAGCGAATTACAAACACGAGCAGCTTCAGGACGATCCGTCATCACCCCGGTAGTGAGAGGGGTGAAGAACTCGTTTACTGCACTCGTGATTTGAGCAGGAAAGACTCGATGTGGAGCTGACTCTGTATGAACGTGTGTTTGAACGAGCTGATTGGTCGGCAGAAGGCTGCGTCGTGTGCAGAGCCGCTGCGGCTCGTTTGCCATTCGGTTTGATCCTCGCTTTAATATTCGTGCCATTATTAGCGCGGAGGGGAAAAAAAAAAAAAACAGCGTAGAGACATGTCTCCTTCGTCCTCGTCCCCTCGGCCAATCGGAGCGGTCGCATTTTCACAACTTGTTTTCCCTTCTCGCCCCTCCCGCGAGCGCCTCTCCTGTTCTGCTCCCCACAGAATGACTCCTGGTCTATTTTTACTCGCCTGACTCGCGCTCTTTTCCCTTCCCACCCATTTTATTCCAAGCTTTTCGCCTACCTTTTGGTTTTATTAGCAAATCTCTGTATCCCTCTCCCTCTCTCTCTCTCTCTCTCTCTGTTTGCAGGATCATGTCCATATTTGGACAGCCGTCTCTACAGGCATGTGATGATCCATTAGAAAAAGTGGTTGATTTTGGAAATCAGGCATGCGTGCAAAATAAAGCCTTAGTCATGGAAACATACACACACGCTGCTCCCTACTACTGTTTATAATGGCACAAGGTGATACCGGGCATGAGTCCAGCCCCCTCCCCTCCCAATATGTCCTCTACAAAGAACTTGGACTTTCGGCACGCTCATACCTTACTCAAACCCACCCACAAAGCCTACATGCTTTTATTGTGCGCTGGAGACACTGCGTATACCCATATCAGCGTTTTAGGCCGGTAACCTGAACCTTGTGACATCATTATTGGCTTGGCCTCGGTTCACCTGGCAAATAACCCAGCGCACTTCGATACAGGCAGCAACCTTCAGAAATATTATAAAAGCGTCTTGTTTTTCTTCGTTCTATTCATTATTAGATCATTAAATTTTACATTCGACGCGTTTCTGCCAGTCGCCCCTCGTGGCTTATAGTTTTATGGCTTAAATTAGTGAAACGAATAGGAAAAATACACTCACTGGCCTCTTTTATTGGTTACAACTGATTTTTTTTTTTTTTTTTGCACTCGGTATTCACTTTATCAGCTCTACTTACATACATTTGGTCATTTAGCAGACACTTTTGTCCAAAGTGACTTACAAGGTGAGCACAGGGTTCATCACAACATCCCTGGAGCAATGAGGGTTAAGGGCCCACATTGGTAACTTCAGTGGACCTGGAATTTGAACCCCCAACCTTCAGATTGAGCACCCAACACCCTGACCACTGAGCTACCGCGCCCTACTTACAATAGAGATGCATTTATGTTGTTCTGTGATCCCGCACCATAGTCCGTCTGTTCCTCGGCACCCTTCGTTAATCCCTTTCACTCAGTTGTTCAGTTATGAGGACCTCCACAGGACCACTGCAGGGCGGGTAGTTGCAGAGTAGGGTGGTGGATGATTTCCAGTTCTGCTCAGACGCTGGTATGTGTGGTTCAGTTGTATCAGTGCTGTGAATGCCTATAAACACTCAAATGACAATAATGAACTAAGAACGATCCCTCAAGCCACCGGCATCATGTGCTAATGAGCAGAATGCAGCCTCCGTAAGCCGGGACGAGACCTACATCATGTGGAGAGATCGCATCAGCGACGGGATCATGGTGTCGGCGGCGGCATATTATGTGTGTGGCACAAGAGGAGAGATAATTAGCTACTATCTGCCCAATCTGCATCCTTGGCCTGCCTCCCCTCTGCAGCCCCCATCCATGACACCCTCGCATCATGTGATTTATAATTCATTCATTCATTCATTATCTCCCGCCTTATCCTCTAGTAGGGTCGCGGTGGGGTTCCCCATGCCCATCCAGGGGAGAACGCCCCGGGCGCTGGGCAGATACACCCAGGACAGGACGCCAATCTATCTCTGGGCACACACACACTCTATATGGGGCAATTTTGAGAATTCAATTGACTTGATCCATGTTTTTGGACTGTGGGAGGAAAGCGGAGAACCCGGAGGAAACCCACGCGGACACGGGGAGAACATGGAAACTCCAGCCAGATGGGGATTCGAACCGGGAATCCCTAGAGCTGAGAGGAGAACGTGCTGAAACCACTAAGCCACCGTGCCGCCCGTGACTTCTAATGCAATATGTAAATAAATTCTTTCCTGTCACCTCGGCGTCATCTGTTCCTCTACATCCCTGTCACGGTCTTATACTAACACAAAATACCACTGCAATGTGAGCATGATCCACCACACAAATAAATACCCGCCCTGTGGGGGTCCTGACTATAAGCCGCCGGATAGAGAGGGCTGATCAATTATTTAGAGAGACAGACAGACAACCGTCGTTACTTATAGAGCTACAAAGTGCATCCTAATGGGAAGTGGAACTGAGTGTAGAAACAACAACCGATCGTGTATCATGGCTGACGACGTGAAGATTTGCTCCCGTTGGCTTCGATCGCCGGTGAAGCTTTGCGGCAACGTTGAGGCAAATTCTTCGAGGTTCCGTCAGCTTCACTTGTTTTTGACCCATGACTCAAAACGGATACTGAATATCTGGATGTGTGATTTACAGTAAAGTGTGCGTCCTTTCATTTCGGCTCTGACTGGTGATGGCACATCACATCCCACGGTTTCCAGTGTACCGGACAGATTCCTTTTGCTCAATGTCCTAAGTTTGGTTTAAATATAGATGAAACGCTGCAGGTCAGTGGAAGCAGAGAGGAAGTGCACTTGTATAATTCGGATTCCCGTAAAGCACTTCCACTTCTTATATTTCTTTCACACATATGCCTTTGAGTCAGTCACTTAGCAGAATGTCAGACCTCGACGTTCATCATCCATTCCAGTACTTGGCCTCATCGGGACTGAATCATGCTTATAGAAACTCACTTTCACATCACATTACACTGAAGATAACAATATACAGTATATGTTTATATTCGTACAATAGCTGATGTAAATAAACTGATGTAAATAAAATAGACGTCTTCCATGACGTCTAGTCCGGTTTTTAAAAGTGAACACTTACGGCTGAGTAACAGGATTCGGGTTTCTCTAACAATCAATTATTGCCATCTAGTGGCCAAATTACAGAACACGGTTTATCAAAAGAAAAAAAAGGGTCGCAACGGGTGTAGTGCTCATCGGGGGTCAGCGCACTGCTCATTTTAAACTGTAATTTATGATTTAAAATAACGATGCGTGTCAAAGGGCTCAGCCAATCAGATTTGAATACTGGAACTACCTGTTTTATAACCGCAAATGTAGTGTCTGCTGACACAGTATGTGTTATACACAAATACAGCTTCTATAGTCACTCACAAGACGCTTTAAGTACCTGTCACTAGGTGTTATGAAGTACATCGGCCTACATTGTGTATATGTGTATACGTGTACGCCCCTTAATGCATGTCTGATTATATGTACAGTGTGTGCTGTGGTGTTTACGAGCCGATACATATTCTGATAGTGTATATACAGATGAAGTTCATGCTTTATGCCATGTGTAGTATGTTGTAGACAGTATTGACACGCCTACGTGTAGAATATAGTATATAAAAGTACGTGTGGTGTTCCACCGTTTAGTATAAAGCATGTAAAGGTGCGTTGTGACGTACAGAGCATGGACTTTATTTATGTGGTGTGTTCTGATTGCTGATGGTCGTGATGTTTTCGATCGGTTGGCGGTGGTGTGTGTGTGTGTGTGTGTGTGTGTGTGTGTGTGTGTGTGTGGAGGGGGGGGGGGGAATCAAACGACCTGATTTGCATATGACTGACATTCCAGGGCAGCGGCGGCCAATCGGCGAACGCAGCGCGCTGGAAGGCGCGCACCAATGGAAGGCGTCGTTTGTGGGGGGAAAAAAAAGGGCGGGTCACGGTCTGGGCGAGGTTCACGCAGCAGTTCAGCGGATAATCGCCACTCAGAGCCGAAAGGGGGCAGCCTTCTCTGCACCGAGCGGACGCGGGAGGGAGGGGAGCGAGAAGGAAGGCTTAGCCGAGCGAGCGAGGCGAAAATCGGGGGGACTTAGCAGACGGAGTCGGGAGGCTCAATGAATGCTACGTGGGACCGAAGCGGCGCGTAAACAGCAGCCCGGAGCGGGGAGCGCGGCGCGCCTTTCCTCGGCACGGCAGCGGCGGCGGCGGCGGCGGACCGCCCGCTTCAACATCCGTCGATCAGCATCCCCGTCTCTGCCCGGGGCCTGGCCGCTGGATCCGGAGCTGGTTGTCGGAGCGTGTTGATCGGTCGGCGCGGCGCGGCGCATCGCCGGACGGAGCGCTGAACTCTGTCTGTGTGTGTGTGTGTGTGTGTGTGTGTGTGCGCGCATAAACCAAAGGGGTCGGCATTTAGAAAGAAAAAAAAAAAAACCCGAGCACTCGAGTGGATTCGATCTGTCTGTAGCGCAGTGATCGCTCACTCCGAGCATCACCGTAGCGTTCCGGCTCACATCAAAGCTTCCGAACGCACCGCGTCGCATCACATGACCCGCCGGTCCTGACTCACTTTGGCCTCAAACGGACCTCAATCCGGGAGGCGAGGCGAGTTCGCCGGGGGACGCCGCGCACCTCCTTCACACGACACGCAATAAAATCGGACGCGGCGGCGGGTCGGCCGGGGGGACGGATACGAGCGTGAGCCCGCGCCGCGATGATGCGCCCGGCGGCGGGTAGCGGCACAGGGGCGTTCCCGCAGGGACGCGCTCACCCCGGACCTCAGCGCCGCTCCTGAGGACGAAGCCGCGGCGGCTTATTGTTGAGCAGAAGCGTGACGGCGCGACTTCACCTCCAAGTGTTTCCACAACATAGAAATAATCCGTTCAACCGTAGAGTCTGCCTTTTTTTATTTAACTATCTGTCTTTGAAACGATATTATCTTTAATTAAGAACAAAAAAAAACACACACACGACACCTTTTTTTTTTTTTTTTTTTTTTTTTTTTTTTTTTTTAAACCAAACCCCGGCACAGACAGCCCCGCTTTGCCCGACACCCGGGAACTTTGATCGAATCGTTCTGTTGAACAGCCAGCGCGGTTTATTTAAAGCTCAATCGGCGCGTTTTTAAGTATTTTTTTTTTTAAGTTATTTATAAAGTTTGTCGGCGGAGCCAAAATCCGCGGCGTGGTCGCCATTCGCGTTGTTTTTAGCGCGCTAAGCTACGTTCCGCACACCGACGCCGCGGCGGCTTTGACAGCCGCTCCGGCGCCCCCGCCGCGCCGCCCCCGCCGCCAGAGTCGCCCGGCCGTCGGCTTTAGAACCGGACGAGGACGTTTAAAGGTTCTAACGGCAGGCTTGTCCGCCGGTTTGGGGTTAGCTTAGCCGCGCTCGCAGCAGGCAGGGCTGACCCAGAGGCCTAGTTAACCCTTGCCGCGCCGCGGCGCTGCGAATGTAAACAAACCGAGGGAGGAAGGGGTCGCGGGGGGTCGAGCAGAGCAAAACACAACAACACGCAGATCTTCCACTTTATAGTTTACACACAGTGCTAAAGCATAAGCATAACAGTGTGTGAGTGTGTGTGTGTGTGTGTGAGTGGGTGTTGATCTCCTCGAGTATGGCTGCTGGTTTCCATCCCTGGACTGATCAACACCTGCCAAGGACATCCATCACCCAGATGCTGCCTTCTCTCCCTCTAGGAGCCATCGCTGTTGTGTAAACTGTAGGAACTGCAAATGTAAGCGACCTTTAAAAAAAACAAAAACAAACAAAAAAACAAAAACACGTCAATGAAGTTTCTGTAAAGCCAAGAGGATCAAGAGCATTTCTCAACCATGTTTTCCTCCGAAAACCCGCAATACCTTCGCCAAGGACTGAGCATGTTTGGTTAGTTTTTCTGTTCTTTTGTCGAGCCTCATTAATAACCTTAACGTGCCGACGATGGCATCACCATCGGCGGTGCACCTTCAGTCCCGTCCTGCTTTTAAAGGGTTGAGAATTGTTTTGGTGTAACATTAAGTTGATTTATTACTGTGGGGGGAAAATGTCAAATACAAAAATGAAGACGGTAAGAGAAGCGCCGATTAGAAATCTCACATAAAAACATCGGTCACGGGATTTTGAGTGGATGGGCATGGGGAACCCCCCCCCCCCCCTCCACCCTATCACCATCATTCTGGGGACCTTCAGGTTACATGGCAGGTTCCTATACCACATGTCTGCCTTATTACAGAGTAATAATAGTTTTTCGGAGATCAGACACTTTGCTGCTACACCTGCTGGTTTTGCTTTAATAAAACAAGTGTTAAGACTTCGTTATGTCAGTGAATTAAATTAAAAAAAATAATTTCTGAAGCATGTTATTAACCGGTGGCTTAGTGGTTGGCACGTTCTCCTCTCAGCACTAGGGATTCCTGGTTCAAATCCCTATCTGAGTGGAGTTTCCATGTTCTCCCCGTGTCCGCGTGGGTTTCCTCCGGGTTCTCCGGTTTCCCCCCACAGTCCAAAAACATAGATCAAGTCAATTGAGTTCTCCAAATTGCCCCATATAGAGTGTGTGTGAGTGTGTGCCCAGCGATAGATTGGCGCCCTGTCTTGGGTGTGTCTGCCCAGCGCCCGAAACGTTCTTTCCTGGATGGGCATGAGGAACCCCACCACGACCCTAATAGAGGATAAAGCGGAAGATAATGGATGAATGAATGTTATTAACCGACAGTCCAAGAGTTTACTAACCTTTCACTCAACACAACATGTTAAAGCTGACCGACTCGCATCATTCATATTCAGTAGTGTGAATAACTGATGCATGAGGGGAAATGCGTTGAGTGTTGAAGTCCCATGCTTGTGGTTTGTTAATTACTCAATTTATTTAACGGTTTAATGTTTTTAATGACTTTCAGCTTCTGTTCTGACAGATATCGTTGCTCTGAGTTCAGGAACGTTGAAGACTGATTTTCTTTTTATTCCCCCAATTGTAGTGTGGACCAATGTGGAGCCACGCTCAGTTCCAGTGTTTCCCTGGCATTCTTTGGTCCCGTTCCTGGCCCCCACCCAATCGGACCCATCCGCTCAGTCTGGTGAGGGCCAGCAGCCCGTCAATCACTCGCAAGCCGGCACACTGAAGAAAGGTAATGGTTGATTGAGGTGCAGCCCATTTTCCAGATTGACCCAAAAGTCCTCTTTGGGTTTTGAAGGGTTTTGACGTGTTGTTTATCGAAGCTGCTCTTTGCTTAAATAACACTAAATCCGTTGCTTCTTTATCCACTGACCAATATTTACAATGTCCAATGGCAGATATACTGACAAACATGCCGTTACACAATCTGCTCTCTCTGTTAGAGTCTCATGGCGGGTCAGCGGCGAAGGAGGTCATCGAGGGAGCCTCCAACCCCCCCGCATGTCCCGCGCCCTCTGTCGATGATCTTCCCATTGAGAAAGAGCGAGAGAGAGAGACGGAGAGAGAGAGACCAGACAGTGAGACGGAGAGCGACGTTGATGATCCGTGAGTTCCCCCGCTGTCTGTCTGTCTGTCTGTCTGTCTGTCTCTCTCTGTGTCTGTAAGTGTTGGTCTGTGTGTGTGTGTGTGTGTGTGTGTGTGTGTGTGTCTACTATTAAATTTTTAACGTAATGTCCATATTTTATTTATATATTTTCGTAGTTGTCAATGAGTGAAAATGTATTATAATTATGTAATAATATAATATAATAATAATAATAATAATTTTTTCTGATTCGATCTCGACAGAATAACAACAAATCATTAAATGCAATATTACCACATTTTATTTTCCTACAGATCATATTCAATTCTTTATTTTATAAATGAAGTGAATAAACAGCGGCGGTTCATTAATATATGCGCACACATACACAATTATTTGTGGCAATTTGGAGCGGCCAATTCACCTTGAATCCATGTCTTTGGATTTGTGGAAGGAAACTAGAGAAAGTGGAAGAAACCCACACAGACACACGGGATTCGAACCCGGATCCCCAGCGCTCAGGAGACGCAGTGTGTCTCCTTCTGCTGAGAGTCAGACACACGTCTGAACGCGCGTCCTCGGTGCTCGCATGTATTCGGGCGCGATGCTAACACGCCGTCAGACGTTTCGCCTCGTTTAGCTTTTCTGCTGACATTTATAAATGTTAATTGCTTTGCTGTCCGACCAGAAAAAAAAAAAGTTCCGTAAGAAAGTGGGAACCAGCGTCGTTTAGCTATTGTTTCATCCGCTGCGTTGTCACTTACACCAGCGAGAGTCACTTCCAAGCGTTTATAAACCCCACCGCCGTCACGTCGCCTCATCTTCCTTATTTTGGAAAGCACCGTGATTTTCACATTCACTTCGACGCCGTCGCGTTTCTGTTCGTACCTCGGAAAAGAAGATTCTTTTAGAATTATCACAGCTCGGCTCCCTGCATGTCACACAGCTCCAGTTACATAAGCTGCTGAAGTCTTCACACCTGCTAGCTTTACTCCGTTTCAAATGAAGATCAGTCCTTTAAAGGCCGTTATCAAACGCGTCGGGGGCTCCACTTCCACTTTCTAATGCAGGTCACTTTTGGGAAGCAAGGATGGATGTTTGAAAATGACCATTAGTGCACTTCTGCTTATTATGCTCTTTATTACATTCATTCATTCATTATCTTCCGCTTTATCCTCTATTAGGGTCGCGGTGGGGTTCCCCATGCCCATCCAGGGGAGAACATCTCGGGCGCTGGGCAGATACAACCAGGACAGGGCGCCAATCCATCGCTGGGCACACACTCACTCACACAGACACACTCTATATGGGGCAATTTGGAGAATTCAATTTACTTGATCCATGTTTTTGAACTGTGGGAGGAAACCGGAGAACCCGGAGGAAACCCACAAGGACACGGGGAGAACATGGAAACTCCACCCAGATGGGGATTCGAACCGGGAATCCCTAGTGCTGAGAGGAGAACATGCTAAACCACTAAGCCACCATGCCGCTTCTCTTTATTACATATTTATATAATTTCATCTCATCATTCACTCTATTAGGGTCGCGGGGGGGGTTCCCCATGCCCATCCAGGGGAGAACTTTTCGGGTGCTGGGCAGATACACCCAGGACAGGGCGCCAATCTATCGCTGGGCACACACTCACTCACACAGACACACACACTCTATATGGGGCAATTTTGGAGAACTCAATTGACTTGTTCCATGTTTTTGGACAGTGGGTGGAAACCGGAGAACCCGGAGGAAACCCACGCAGACACGGGGAGAACATGAAAACGAACGTGCTAAACCACTAAGCCACCGTGCCGTCATCTCATCATCATCCGCTTAATCCTATACTAGGGTTGTGGGGGGGGAGGGGGGTTCCCCGTACCCATTCAGGGGAGAAGGTTTCGAGCGCTGGGCAAATACATCAAGACAAGGGCACCAATCCATCACTGGGCACACACTCGCTCACTCGCACACTGACACACATACACTATATGGGGGCAATTTAGGGCAGCCCGTTTACCCAAACTCACCCCCGTGGAACACCATTGGGATGAACTAGAATGGTGAGCCAGACCTCTTTTTCTAACATCACATCACATCTGGCTGTTTTTTTATGAAAAGAAATGTTGCTCTGTTGCCACTAGGGGTCACCACAGCGGATCTTCATTCTCCGTTTTATCTCCATTACCCCAACCACCTGCCCTCCCCCCCCCCACCACCACCTATAAATACACCCTAAAATCTTGTATTACAAAAATAAGACTTACCTGGATGAGTGGAAGTTGTTAGAGTGTAATGCGTCTGTATTTAGTTTTCTTTTTTTCTTGCGATTGACTCGACGCTGTCCTCTATGATCAGACCGTAACACCGGTCTGTTATTATAAACCAGAAACTGACCATACTGACACTGACCGTTTAGAATCGAGTATTATACAAAGCCGAGAGAACGCTATAGGAATCTGATCAGACTGTGCCGTGTCCGATTATCTGTGTATTTACAACAGATTATACTAAATAATAAATGCCTAATTGCTGTAATCCAAACGCTAACCCTCATAACTTTTAATTATGAGACCAAATACGAAGCAGCGCGCTGTTTTCTGAAAGAAGAAGTTGAACAGGAAAAAAAAAAAAAAAAAATTTTTTCCATGAAGTGCATTTTGGAGGGTGATTGTTCGAAGATAGAACTCTCTCTCACTGGAGCTTTGGTTCTGCTGTGTATTACGGAGAGCTATTTTTAAACGCAGACCTGATTGCAGGAGAAGCAAAATGCTGGGTTTTCAGAGGGAAGGCTGATGCAGAACGAAAAGCGCTTCGATACGAAGCACACCATGTGAACACATTTAAAGACTTGGGTTTAAACGGGGACATAAATCACGCGGACGTTAAAGGTTTTCCTAAATATCTCTAAAAGAAGATGTGAGCTCGAGAGTCGTCCCTGCGTTTGCGTACAGGTGGATGACTGGCAGGCCATTTACATAATGAGCCTGGGTCTGAATACGCTTAACTAAAGAGCTTCTCGTTCTTTCATGATTAGACGTATGCAAATATCTGATCTCTCAGATGGAACACGAAGTAACTTTGTAGTCAGAATTTTAACAAGATGCGTTCAGCGAGCTCAGGAAGCGATTTGTAAAGAGCGTGGTCACGAATAAGTAAGAAATCCGTGTTTTTTGGGGTTTTTTTTTATGTTCTAGCGTGTGGTCTAATGGAAGTCATGTGTTTATAGGATGTTCTAGATCTCGGTGGGCAAAACATGGTGCTCCAGCTGCATGTGGCTCTAATGCCTCCTCTTTGTGATTCTTTGGCTCAGTTCCTTCCTATGACTATCGTAACACTACGGTCATGGTCATTGTTACTACTTTTAAAATCGTTAAACGTTTGCAGATTATAAAGCGAATTCTCAGAAACCAATGTTTGTTCAATGTTGTTAAAATGTTCATGGTGTGGCCCAGTGCCTTTAAATACCCCACTTAACGTTGATAGCTTGAGACTATCATTAATATTGATAAGGTGATCTATTTTGTCTACAGTGCTTACACACACACAAATACACACACCGAGTGCCCGGAGTGGTGGGAAGCTCTACAAGCATTTCTAAGATTATAGAATTTATAGAATCAGTCTGAACTCAGCACTTATTAGGGGTATCCAGACATTTTTTGCCCACATAGTGCAGCCTGCATTACAGCGAATGAGATCAGGTATCAAGCCACGGTCAATATCACTGAGATCATGCTTCCACTCTGATGGGGGATGTGAACATGACCTAACGATGCATCATGCTGTAATGAGGGAACCACTGGAAAGCGGCCATTAGTCACTGAAGTTCGTTTTTTTTTTATATGAGCATTGTAGTTCGTCGAACTCAAGAAACAAAACAAATTCGATACTAGAGGCAACACTGAATCTATATTACATGCAGAACTGTGAATCCACCACCCAAATGATACTGGTTCGGTGATGGGACTAATAAAAAACAGAACACAGATGGACTACAGTCTGTGATTGTAGAACTACAAAGTCCATCTGTATGACAAGTGGAAGAAATAAACAATAGAGTGAGAAGGGGGCGTGTCCAAAATTGGATTGGTGGTATTGGGACGTCTACATGGAGCTTTTAATGACATCTCATTGTCTCTTCACAGCTATACATCTGCACAAACCATCTTTATATTTTGTTTCCAGCGTGTCTTTCGTTCATAAAGTCAGACACTGACGTCAGGTTCATCCCAAAAGTGTCTGTTTGACGGTTGAGGTCATTTCAGACCTTTTCATCCATCCATTATCTTCCGCTTTTTTCCTCTATTAGGGTCGCGGGGGGGGTTCCCCATGCCCACCCAGGGGAGAACATTTTGGGCGCTGGGCAGATACACCCAGGACAGGGCGCCAATCCATTGCTGGACACACACTCACTCACAGACACACTCTATATGGGGCAATTTGGAGAACTCAATTGACTTGATCCATGTTTTTGGACTGTGGGAGGAAACCGGAGAACCCAGAGGAAACCCACGCGGACACGGGGAGGACATGGAAACTCCACCCAGATGGGTATTCGAACCGGGAATCCCCAGCGCTGAGAGGAGAACGTGCTAAACCACTAAGCCACCGTGCCGCCCATTTCAGACCTTCCATAACAAATTCACCCAACCATTCATTTATATTCCCTGCTTTATTTCCAGGGACACCGCCGTGCGGGAACAGGCTGTTTCTTCAGCCTTGGAAGCACACAGTTGTCCAAAATGCAGAGCATGGTCCTTGATTTCTTTTGCAATTGGGTCTGAAACGCAAAGAAAAGACTTTTCTGTATACACACCGTGCATCTGTTTATAAAGTTTTAGTGCTCAGATGCAACAGATAACTCGCTGACGGCTCTTTCTTCAGAAACGCAGTATAATACAGAACAGCAAACCGTAGACTCAATGATGCAAACCGATGTTATGTCTGGCGGTGAAGCCTTTTTTTTTTGTTTTTTTTCTTTGCGGCGTAGCTCTAGTAAACAGAAAGCCGTGCTCTATCGCTAGAGATTCCCCGCCACACGAAGCATGGCGTCTGACTCACACACACACACAAACACACACACACACATTTCCAAACAGCTGCACCCTCTGCAATTTCAGCACGGGTTTACGATTGGAAACCACTCCTTAAATTACAGCCTGTGCTCCGTCGATACTGTTGACGGTTCCAGATATTGGCAGGCGAGTTTGTAATTCAAGCCCTTTCAAGTTAGTTAAGTAAAAAATAAGCTTTCTGACATGGTGGAAGCACCAGACGGACATATGTAATGACTGACTGCAGACTGCAGACAGCGCTGTGACCGGGGTGCGACGTACGTTCTCCATTTGGGCTGAACGGTCGTAGTTTGGAACGATTATTTCCATTATTAAGTCACGTTCTGTTGGCTTTGCAGACAGACCTGAGGGCCACTTTCTATACCAGCACTTTATAATTTGGTTCTGCTGGACATGCTTTCCTTTTGAGCATTCACACATCACACGGTATTTTAACTTATGAGCGAAGTTCTGGTGAAGCCCAATAAATAAATCAGCCGTATTTTGTAGAAAGTTCTGAGATATCTCTCTGTCTAGTCGCCCAGCGCGTTTCTTTTAATGACTTTGCCGAATCCTTCAGCACGACAACTAATACGTTCCATATGTACAGCTGCTCGCGGGAGGAGCTTGAAACAAAACGCTTGTTTATCACAGGGATACAATCCCAGGACATGGTTATTAACGTCAGCATGAAGTTAATGCTGGAATTCAATTATAAGGCGGTGGATTTATGGTATTTACCTTTTAGGAGGTGTAGCGAGTTAAAGGTGGAGTTATTAAACCTTAATAACCGAAGTTGTTAACCCTTACACCTTAAATGCAAGAGTTAATAATTGTGTTTTAAAAGTAAAAGACGTTATAACGTTATTACCCCGCTGTGTTTTTAAGCCCAAAAGTGTTCATTCATCCATTATCTTCCGCTTTATCCTCTATTAGGGTCGCGGTGGTGTTCCCCATGCCCATCCAGGGGAGAACGTTTCGGGCGCTGGGCAGATAGACCCAGGACAGGACGCCAAATCATCGCTGGGCACACACACACAGACTCTATATGGGGCAATTTGGAGAACTCAACTACAGGTTCCACTGTTTAAAACGGAACTCATTTCATTCATTCATTCATTATCTTCCGCTTTATCCTCTATTAGGGTCGTGGTGGGGTTCCCCATGCCCATCCAGGGGAGAACGTCTCGGGCGCTGGGCAGATAGACCCAGGACAGGGGGGCAATCTATCGCTGGGCACACACTCACTCACACACACAGACACACTCTATATGGGGCAATTTGGAGAACTCCATTGACTTGATCCATGTTTTTGAATTGTGGAAGAAAACCGGAGAACCCAGAGGAAACCCACGCGGACACGGGGGAGAACGTGGAAACTCCACCCAGATGGGGATTCGAACCGGGAATCCCTAGCGCTGAGAGGAGAACGTGCTAAACCACAAAGCCACCGTGCCGCCCAAAAGTGTTCGTATGATGTAATTAAATAAAGAGCCTCCATAGTAATAGCAGTGTTGAAGAAGAGAGAACATGGAGAACCTTGTTTTTTGGTCGGTACAGAATCTGTACGAAGGATCCGTGAGAGGCCTCTTCACTTAATTGCAGGCAGTAACCGGATTGAAATCAAACGAGCAAATTAGGCGAGTCCCTCTGATTAAATTCAACATTAGGACAAACAAAGGTCGTGTCCGCGGGCTGAAGTGCATTTGCATGTCGTCGTTGGCATGAATTGGTGAATATCGGCGTGTTTGTTTGATGGTGTTTGTGAAACAACGTGTGTCCAGGTTTTTGCCAGGCATCCTCCCCGACCCACCTGTCGCAGCGTCGCCGGGGAAACGGCGCACCCAGTCTCTCAGCGCGTTACCCAAAGATGACAAGAACAGCCCCGGCAAGGTAACCCTCTCCATCTCGCTCTCTCTGGCTTATTATACGATGTACTGTCATTATAATTTTTAATAGTGTATACACACTCAGCATCCACTTAATTACATACCCCTAATTGTTCATACACCAATTGGCCAACAGCACTGAGAATGACCTCCCACCCAAATAATACCTGCTTATTAAAGTAACAAGAGTATGTGGAGATTAGAGACGAATTCTAGAACAAGAAAGTTCTATATGGTAATCAGAGCCGATAAACTGGGAAAATAGTGTGGGCACAAGAAAGGGGTACATGATAGAGGTCGTAGGTTCCCCATCTGGGTGGAGTTTCCATGTCCTCCCCGTGTCCGCGTGGGTTTCCTCCGGGTTCTCTGCTTTCCTCCCACAGTCCAAAAACATGGATCAATTGAGTTCTCCAAATTGCCCCATATAGAGTGTGTCTGTGTGAGTGAGTGTGTGCGCAGCGATAGATTGGCGCCCTGTCCTGGGTGTATCTGCCCAGCGCCCGAGACGTTCTCCCCTGGATGGACATGGGGGGGGGACCCCCCCCCGACCCTAATAGAGGATAAAGCGGAAGATAATGAATGAATGAATTAATAAAAAAAAAAACTTGAATAGAGTTTTCCTCATTTTTACACCTTTTTTTCTCACTGGCTGGAATCCCGGAGATGGCACAGCCATCTGTGACCAGAGCCTGGACAGAGCATCACGGCCAGGGGGGGGGGGGGGGGGGGGTGATGGTGGCACATTTTCTTGACACTAATGAATCATGGCTGTCTTTGAGCTCATGTATTATGAACGAGGTGGGAGCCATGACTCCCCATCTACCAAGTTCTACCCCAGTTTCCTGGGACAGAGGATAGAAAATCGGGTGGGTTTCCCTGATTCTGCCACCTATGAATTGTTTCAGCTTTTTAATTTTTTTATTTTTTTTATTTAGAGAGAGAAGGATCACATCCGGAGGCCCATGAATGCCTTCATGATCTTCAGCAAGCGCCATCGAGCCCTCGTTCATCAGCGTCACCCTAATCAGGACAACCGCACCGTCAGCAAGATCCTGGGAGAGTGGTGGTACGCGCTGGGCCCCAAAGAGAAACAGAAATATCACGACTTGGCATTCCAGGTAACGGGCTGCGTCCCAGAGCACAGCATCCGACGTGCCGGTTCGGTCGAGCGGTGCCGCGTCTCTGATGCACGCTGTGTCCTCAGGTGAAGGAAGCGCACTTTAAGGCCCACCCCGACTGGAAGTGGTGCAATAAGGACCGGAAGAAGTCCAGCAGCGAGAGCCGCAATGCGCCCGGAGGAAAGGACATCCGAGAACGGAGCATGTCCGAAACGACGGGTGAGACGATTATTAATGAATGATTTTCATTTTAATCACCCTTCTGGTCACACATTTGAATTAACCTTGTTTTTTTTTATTATTATTACTTTTTAATTTTTATCCTCAGAACCTCCTTCTGTGTCCATGGGCGCCGAAATGAAAGGGGTGGGCGCCGGTGTGCTGGGGGGCGTGGCCGAGCGTGCCGGAGGAGAGGGTCACTCCCGTCCCCGTGCCTTCTCACAGAGTGCTATGCACAGCTTGGAGAGAAGTGAGCGGGGCAACCCTCAGGTGTTGGTAGAGCTGGCTCAGGTATGATGACCTCACACTGACCTGCGTACAGACACGACTGATATTCATAACCTCTCTGTAATGTACATGCGTGGACACTTCTCATTATGTGTCTCATTAAATGCTCTATGTAATTAAAAGTTACCTTTTATTTTTATATAAGTGTATTCTGCTCGTATACCTATAAATGTAGCAGACTTGGTCTCCATTATATTATTCCTCAATAGTCATTTGGGTGGTGGATGGGGCAGAGACTTCGGGGGACTGGCTTTTTGGTTGGTGGACTGATTGGTTATCACTGTAAGCAATACCACTGTCTATTACCAGCATCGCAAAACAGAGCAACCATAATAAATAATCAAGTTTCAAGTTTATTTAGAAAATTCTTTATAGAGTTTTATAGAAATTCCTAAGGTGAGGCATCAGGATATACACTCTACATAGAAGATAAAATGAAATACACAATAATTTCACATATATATATATTAAAGTAACATAGTGTAAAGTGACTTAGTAAAAAGCAGGAGTGTGGGAGATTTTAACTGTTCATTTTGTTTAGTAGCCTGATGGCTTGCGGGTAAAAACTGTCCTTAAAGCCGGGTTGTTTTGGCCGGGAAGCTGCGGTACCTTCTGCCTGATGGCAGTAAGGTGAACAGTCCATGTGCTGGATGACTGCTGTCCAGCTGGATTCTACGAATCTTACATTTACATTTACATTTAGTCATTTAGCAGACGTTTTTATCCAAATAAAAGCATGAATCTTTTGTGAAGTGCTGAGAATGATCCGCCACCTAAATAATAACTGCTCTGTGATTGTCTGCTCTGTGTGTTTTGATCATTGTCAGTCTCTATTGCTCTGTTCTTTTAAGTATGCAGAGCAATGGATTGACTGCATTCTGTAAATTTAAAACTATAGAACCCATCTGTATGGTGGGCGGAGCTAATTAGAAAGAACCATGAAGTAGAACCAGTGAGGCGTCTCTATAGTGTGTCCGTGCACTCCGTCCCGAATTTGAAGACTGTTGATTTCAGTTCAGGAAATGATTTCAATGCTGATCGTTCTCTCGTTGTTAGATGTGTGGCGATGGAGGTCAGTTCTCGGGACGTGGAGCGCCTCTGTCTCAGGTCCAGAGGGGCGTGAGTGAGGACATGACCAGCGACGACGAGCGCATGGTCATCTGTGAAGAGGAGGGCGATGATGATGTCATAGGTGAGCCAGCACTTTGTGCTTTAGCCGAGTTTCAGTGTTCGTTTAAACCCCTCCGTCTCTCTGTCCAGTCTGTCCAGAGTCCGATCTGTCTCCCGGTCTGTGGTTTGTGGCGTCGCTTCAGATCGCTCGAACCCCAGCTGCTCCGTAACGCCGCGGTCTGCTCGTTAGGTACCGGCGGAGATTTTAGGACAGGACTGGCAGACTGGACGAGCCATCTGTTCGTTCGTCTGATTCTCCGTCTGTTCGGCTTTTTGAGTCTCAATCAGAAAAGGACGAATCAACGCGTCACGTAAACCAGACGTTTAATTAAAGATCTAATGTTGTCATGTCTGCGAGACATCACCGGAGGAGGGGGGCAGATGTTTAGTACAGAACACTCAGCAGACGTCTGGGTCTGTAGTAGGGTGGTGGTGACACACACTCTTTATGGGGCAATTTGGAGAATTCAATTGACTTGATACATGTTTTTGGACTGTGGGAGGAAACCGGAGAACCCGGAGAAAACCCACGCAGACACAGGGAGAACATGGAAACTCCACCCAGATGGGGATTCGAACCGGGAATCCCTGGAGCTGAGAGGAGAACGTGCTAAACCTAATAGAGGATAAAACGGAAGATAATGGATGGATGGGCTTTTGTTCCGTGTGAGTTGCTCCACTTGGTGTAAAGTTTTGACTGATTATTTTTAGGAATGTCATCATCATCATGTTAAGGTGCTCTTATAGTTAAATAATTAATTATGATGTTTTTGTGATTAATTGTGATGATTAATTGTGATGATTAATTGTGATGATTAATTGCAAAAATGCAAAGTGATTCATATTTGCTAGAAATGTACCAACGAGGTCCTGATTATCAGTTTGGGTCTAAAGGGTCTCTGAACACCCAGAATGTGTCCCGATTTCATAAAAGCTGTTTGTTATTTCTCTGCAGAGGATCCGTATCCGGGCAGCGCTATAGATCTGAAGTGTAAAGAGAAAGTGAGCGACAGCGACAGTGAAAACGGGTCCGGAGATGAAGGTGAACGTAAGGTAGGAGCCTCTGAGACGTACGGGATGTAGAGTCCAAACAAGACGGGAGAGTAAACAGTCCCCAGAGTTCAGTTTTTAAAATTCTACTGTTAAATAACAGGATACAAGTTTCTCTAATAAAAAAATAAAAAAAGCCACCTAGTGGCCAAATTACAGATCACAGTTTATAATCAACATGCTTTCTAAATATTCATCTGTATTTTCCATCAATCCATCATCTTCCGCTTTATCCTCTATTAGGGTCGCGGGGGGGGTTCCCCATGCCCATCCAGGGTAGAACGTTTCGGGCGCTGGGCAGATACACCCAGGACAGGACGCCAATCTATCACTGGACACACACTCACTCACACACACACACTCTATATGGGGCATTTTGGAGAACTCATTTGACTTGTTCCATGTTTTTGGACTGTGGGAGGAAACCGGAGAACCCGGAGGAGACCCACGCGGACACGGGGAGAACATGGAAACGAACGTGCTAAACCACTAAGCCACCGTGCCGTCATCTCATCATCATCCGCTTAATCCTATACTAGGGTTGTGTGTGTTTGGGGTTCCCCGTTCTCATTCAGGGGAGAACGTTTCGGGCGCTGGGCAGATACACCCAGGACAGGACGCCAATCTATCACTGGACACACACTTACTTACACAGACACACACACACTATATGGGGCAATTTGGAGAATCCATCCATGTTTTTGGACCGTGGGAGGAAACCGGAGAACCCGGAGGAAACCCACGCGGACAGGGGAGAATGTTTCGGGCGCTGGGCAGATACATCCAGGACAGGACACCAATCTATCACTGGACACACACTCACTCACACACACACACTCTATATGGGGCAATTTTGGAGAACTCAATTGACTTGTTCCATGTTTTTGGACTGTGGGAGGAAACCGGAGAACCCGGAGGAAACCCACGCGGACACGGGGAGAACATGGAAACTCCACCCAGATGGGGATTCGAACCGGGAATCCCCAGCGCTGAGAGGAGAACATGCTAAACCACTAAGCCACCGTGCCGCCCCTCATCTGTATTTTATGATTTTAAAATAATGTATTTCACGCATTGATACGAATGTGAAGCGCTCAGAGGGGTGTGTTGTTGTTAATGATGATCAGATTTAAGCAGCGCTCTCCAGGCTCGGTCATGTCCATCGGTGTCTGACCTCACAATGCTGTTCCATTCATGAGCACATATCTATATATATATATAGCTGCTAAAGGGGGGCTGAATTTAGGAAGCCGTTGTAATGAGTAGGCGTCCCAATACTTTGGTCCATATAATGTATGTTTGGCCGTTTAGGGTTAACATGTTCTCCCCTAAACAAGTCATCACCCTTGTTTGATTTCTCAGCGTGTCTTCGCTCCTGTGATCTACTCCTCATCTTCGGGACCCGTCCACGGCCGCAGCGTGTCCCTCTCCTCCTACCCCTCCTCCAGACATTCCTCCGAGTCTCCCTCCAAACGGAAGCGGGCGGCCGATGCAGGTGAGGGGGAGTCGCGGCGCGATGCCGACGGCGGACCTTCTCACGGCCTCTCCTCGTCCTCCGCCGGCCAGTCGGCCTCCCTCGGCGCGTCCGCGGCCCTGGCCGCGGGCAGGGTGGCCTCCACCGTGGTCACCAACGTGGTGCGCCCCATCGTCAGCACTCCAGTACCCATCGCCAGCAAGTCGGCCTACGAAAGAAAGTCCGCCGCGCCGCAGGCCCACCTCCTGGGGGCCGCCCTGGCGCCGGCAGGAGGGGGTGGCTACTATTCGTCCTCGTCGCCCAACCCCATGACTGCGCCAGGTCCCGGTGGGATCAACCTCGTTTTGGGAGGCCCCTTTCAGGCCCCGCCTGCCGTCCAGCTGATCACGCCTCCCCCTCAGAATCCAGCCTCTCCCGCTTTAGCCACGCAGAGCAACGGCCCCGCCCCTCTGCCCATCCTGCAGTCTCACATATTGCCCTCGGCGTCGCCTGCATCCCCCGCCGGGCAGAAAGCCGTCACCCAAGTTCAGTACATTCTGCCCACGCTGTCCAACAACCCGAAATGCCCCTCCCCTCAGCAACCCAGCCAGGCTGCCGGCATCTTCACCCTGCCCACTGCCCCTTCTTCAAATGCCACCTTGGCTAACGGAAAGCAGTCGGGGTACGGCTCCGGCCCTGCGGTCGGCGTGGTCAGCCCCGGAGCGAGAGGTGAGCCAATGAATTTGTTGTGTTATTATTGAGGTCCTGAACTCTAAAGATACTAACAACCTCCCAGAAGGATGGAGTATTAAGTTGGGATGGTTTCATTGGGGTTTTTTTTTTTTGAGCGGCATCACCCATTTCATACACGATGACCCATTTGTCCACCCACGACGTCCACCTCCCACGCACAGTGATGATGAAGAAACCACACAGTTTGGCGGTCAGCCTCGAGATTCACAGATTATCTGATTGTCAATTATCTAATATTTAAAAAAAACAACAACACTCGTTTCTTTACCCTGAGAAAAATATCCATCCATCCATCCATTATCTTCCGCTTTATCCTCTATTAGGGTCGCGGGAGGGGGGGGTTCCCCATGTCCATCCAGGGGAGAACGTCCGCCTTAATGTGAAACGTGTAAATAAAATAATCCAGATTTAGGAAACCATCCTGCTTCGTAGTTTGTTCGAACTCTCATGTAATTCATCCATTATCTTTCACTTTATCCTCTATTAGGGTCGCGGGGGGGGGGGGGGGGGGGGTTCCCCATGTCCATCCAGGGGAGAACGTTTCGGGCGCTGGGCAGATACACCCAGGACAGGACGCCAATCCATCCCTGGGCACACACTCACACAATCACACAGACACACTCTATATGGGGCAATTTGGAGAACTCAATTGACTTGATCCATGTTTTTTGGACTGTGGGAGGAAACCGGAGAACCCGGTGGAAACCCACGTGGACACGGGGAGAACATGGAAAGTCCACCCAGATGGGGATTCGAACCGGGAATCCCTAGAGCTGAGAGGAGAACGTGCTAAACCACTAAGCCACCGTGCCGCCCTACTCTCATATAATGCACTTCAGAATAAACACCGATGCAATATAGGTCATGGGGGGGGGGGGCAACAAAATGTCCAAAACAGACTGAACCTGTGATTAAAACCGAGTGCAGCTCGGTGTTCTAGCACGTTCTGTTCTGTTCTGTTCTGCTGCTGGATGAATAAAGTGGTGCAGCGATGAAGACCCTGTTATTTATATCATGGTGTTTTTTTGGGTTTTTTTTTTTTTTATATCCACAGTGCAATCGCCGTCCCCAGTTTTGCAGGGCAAGATGCTGGTTTCCATGGCAACAGTGCGCACCACTCCTGCCCCTGCACAGCAGTTTCCCCTGATGGCGCCGCCGCTTCCCGTGCAGAACGGCGCTCAGTCGGGAAACAAGGTGGCACGCTTCGTTCGGGCAGTGCGTCAGTGCCGCGCTCCGTATTGAGGTTTTAATTCCCCTTTTCTCGACCCCTCCGCTCCTAGATCATCCAAATCGCCCCGATGCCCGTGGTCCAGCCCCAACTCCCACCGGCGGGCAGCCAGTTTCCCGTAACCATGGCAGCGGCTACGGTGGTTGCCCCGGGCTCTACCCTATCGCAGGCTGTGCTTCTGCCTCCTCCACCCACCAGGTACCACTTTCCAAAACTCCCACTTCTTACCGACTCACACAGGCCCTGAACGGTACGGTGAGACTGCTCCTGCCTCATCCTCTGTCTGCTTCTCAGGATCACGTACGTACAGTCTGCTCCTGGAGGCCAGTCCCCTATTCCGCTCGTATCCACGACGACGGGCTCCACCTCTCCCGGATCGGCGTACGTGCAGCCTCCATTAGCCACCTTCACAGCCATAGCGCACCCCAGCCAGACCTTAGTGCAGCCCATTATTGCAGGTCAGTGAACGCGGGAGGTTTTTTTTTTAAAAATTATTATTATTAGGGGTGTCTTCAACTAAGGATTTTCATAGTCGAATCTGATTCGTCGGATTTTCCCTTTAGTCGACTGATAGTCGAATCAGTTAAACCACAAGATTTCACCACAAGATGGCGCTATAAGCGTGGTTTTTAAAAAAGATTTTTTTAAAATATATTTTACTTGTTGTTCCAGAGCACTGTAAATGGGATCCCCGTTTGGGGGGAGCTTTATTAATGTGTAGCCTATTGTTAAAGCGCACACATCATTAAAAAAAATATATTAACAGAAATTAGGATGATTTTATTTGACAAAAGGCTATATATATAACGAAAACAAAGACATTTCATGTAAAAACTAATGCTTAGCAGCAGCCATGGGCGCCCCCATGTGGTCAAAATGGTACATTTTGGTTCTCCGAATCGAATCGTCGAATCAGCGAATATTGCAGCTCACCCCTAATTATTATTATTATTATTATTTTTGGGCCGTCGTTTAACCGGACGCTTAACTGTTGCTTCAACAGGTCAATCTTCATTACTGGCTCCACCTCAGTCCCCCAACCCAGCCATCACAGCCATCTATCCCCCCACCACCGTCACGCTGGCCACCGCAGGACCACCCGGGGTGGTCTATTCTGTCTCCAGCCCCTCCATCCTTCCCAAGCACACGTCCAGCACCGTGGTGACACCCACCCCCCTGACCGGCGCTGACAGGCCGGGGCACGGTTTGGCTCACGGTGAACTCGACAGGCAGAGCGACAAGACGCTTCACATTCACGCCGACAGATTGAACAGAAGCAGCTCGGTGGCGCCATCGCCTGGCATGGTGCTGCCACTTCAGCCTCCCAGTCCGGCTCCGCCTCCAGTCACGGGTAAGAAAAATTATCTAAGACGTGATTGGGTGAAGGACTTGGAAGAACTTAATTAAGCCCTGGCACGGTGGCTTAGTGGTTTAGCATGTTCACCTCTCAGCGCTAGGGATTCCCAGTTCGAATCCCAAACTGGATGAAGTTTGCATGTTCTCCCCGTGTCCGCGTGGGTTTCCTCTGGGTTCTCCGGTTTCCTCCCACAGTCCAAAAAACATGGATCAAGGTCAATTAATTCTCCAAATTGCCCCATATAGAGTGTGTCTGTGTGAGTGAGTGTTTGCCCAGCGATAGATTGGCACCTTTTCCTGGGTGTATCTGCCCAGCGCCGAAACGTTCTCCCCTGGATGGGCATGGGGAAACCCCCCCCCCCCACGCGAATGAATGAATAAATAATTAAGCCCTAAACTGCATTCAACAGACCTGACTCACAATCGGCATTCCAGTTCATCCCACAGGTGTTCGATGTTCAGTCCACATTATGTCTTCATGGACTAAGCTAATGCTTTGAAGGGCCTTCCCCAAACTGTTCACAACTAAGCTAAAAAGCTGTCTATATAAAAACCTGAGCTTCCCCAATAGTCCCTGCATGCTTACCTCACGAGGATGCAGCCATTATTAATTAAAAAGCCCTCCAATCAAAACAATTTAATGGTTAATTAAAGTCACAACACACGTTTGGTGCTCAAGACCTTCACATGCCTTCAATTCCTTTCCTTTAGGCATGTCCAAGCTGCCGTCGGTACCTGCCAGGCCTCCTCAAAAGGTCAAGGCCACGGTGGCCAACATTCCCGTCGGCAGCTACGACGGAGGAGGGCGAGGGAAGGAGCGGGAGAAGGAGCGGGACCGTGAAAAGGAGAAAGAGTCTGGCAGCTGTTTCAGCTTCGGGGGCGACAAAGCAGCAGAAATGCCCCCAGCGGCTCCCTCGTCAGAGGACGGCTCCTCGGAGACCGAGACCCACCCTGCGGGCGAGACCGGGGTCAGCGCATGCGGCAAGGAGATGAATGCTGAGGAGGTGAGAGCCTTTAGGGAAGTCTGTCACTAAAATAAACTAAAATAGCATTTAAATGTTCCCCTGCCTCTCTGCATGATTTAACGATATGGGGGAGGAATTATGGGGGGGGGGGGTTTATGGGGGGTGTTGATCATTACTGTGCTGGAGGCACTGCACTTTTTAATTAATTCATTAATTTACTTAATTTATTTGTTTTTCAGGTCGACCCTAAAGACCTGGCTTCCTCCTCTCCATTACCTCCTGCAGATCCAGCTCCTCCCCTCTCAATGTCCGATAAGGATGCTGCACCTCCCAAAAAGCTCAAGTCCCGCCCTCCTCCTTTAAAACGCCCGTTTGACTCCGTCGACAAGTGAGTTCTTTTAGTTTGTATCCATCCATCGATTATCTTCTGCTTTATCCTCTATTAGGGTCACGGTGGGGGGGGGGGTCCTCATGCCCATCCAGGGGAGAACGTTTCGGGCGCTGGGCAGATACACCCAGGACAGGACACCAATCTATCACTGAACACTCACTCAATCACACAGAAACACTCTATATGGGGCAATTTGAAGAAATCAATTGACTTAATCCATGTTTTTTGGACTGTGGAAACCGGAGAACCCGGAGGAAACCCACGCGGACACGGGGGAGAACGTGGAAACTCCCAGATGGGGATTCGAACCGGGAATCCCTAACGCTGAGAGGCGCTTTTGTTTGTCTTTTTGTTGTTGTTCGCCCCCTGTTGGTTCTCAGGAGCATCACAGAGCAGGTATCATTTGGGTGGTGGATTAATGATGGTCAGTTCTGCAGTGACACTGATGTGGTGAGGGGGGGGAGGGGTGTTAGTGTAGTTTAATTTCTCCACCTCAGTCACACTGCTGGGATAGGAATAATGCCCCCACCCAATAACTCCTGCTCTGTGGTGGTGCTATTGGGGTTCTGAGCATTAGAACAGAGAACACAAACAGATGTGGGTCCATCTTTCATGTCAGCTGACTCATCTTCATCTTGCAGGGTTCTGTCTGAGGTCTACTTTGAGGAGAGGTTTGCCGAGTTGCCGGAATTTCGTCCCGAGGAGGTGCTCCCCTCGCCGACCCTGCAAAGCCTGGCCACCTCCCCTCGTGCCATTCTGGGCAGCTACCGCCGAAAGAGGAAGAACTCGACCGGGGAAAGAGGCGAGAACGTCCGCTCCTCTTTACAACTCTTTATTTTTTATGCTTCCTGTGATTCCTTTAGTTTCGAATGTTTAATCTTCTGTAGATCTGGATTCCTCCACCGATGACCCCATCTCCCCCAAGAGGAAGAGCCGGCGCCGATCCAGCTGCAGCTCGGAGCCCAACACGCCCAAAAGTGCTGCCAAGTGTGAGGGCGACATTTTCACCTTCGATCGTCCAGGTAAGGCGTCTCGGCTTGAACGCCGATCTCTCAGAGCGAAGGAGCCCTGGGGGTGCGACGGCCCCTGATGCCCCGGTCATCTCTCTCTCTGTGTGGCAGGTACGGACGGGGAGGACATCCTGGGGGAGCTGGAGTTTGATAAGGTGCCGTACTCATCTCTAAGAAGAACTCTGGATCAAAGGAGAGCGCTCGTCATGCAGCTGTTCCAGGAGCACGGCTTCTTCCCATCAGGTGACACGCGCACTCAGACCATCCATCCATTATCTCCCGCTTTGTCCTCTATTAGGGTCGCGGGGGGGTTCCCCATGCCCATCCAGGGGAGAACGTCTCGGGCGCTGAGCAGATACATCCCAGGACAGGACGCCAATCTATTGCTGGACACAAACACACTCTATATGGGGCAATTTGGTGAACTCAATTGACTTGATCCATGTTTTTGGACTGTGGGAGGAAACCGGAGAACCCGGAGGAAACCCACGCAGACACGGGGAGAACATGCAAACTCCACCCTGAACATGCAAACTCCACTTCTATTATTTACAGAAGTGTAAATAACAACTGCAGGTAATTACATTTACATTTGGTCATTTATTGGACGATTTTATCCAAAGCGACTTACAAGCTGAGCACAGGGTTCATCACAGCGCCCCCTGGAGCAATGAGGGTTAAGGGCCTTGCTCAAGGACCCACACTGGTAACTTCAGTGGACCTGGGATTTGAACCCCCAACCTTTAGATTGACAGTCCAACACACTGACCACTGAGCTACCGCCCCCCCAAAAAAAAGAGCCTCGCCCACCCGGAAAGCGTCTGGTTAATGAAATAAAGCTGATGTCTTGATGTCTCGATGTCTTGATGTCTCGATGTCTCTCGCTGCAGCCCAGGCCACGGCGGCGTTCCAGGCACGCTACGCTGACATCTTCCCCACCAAGGTGTGCTTGCAGCTGAAGATCCGCGAGGTCCGGCAAAAGATCATGCAAACGGCGGCGCCCGCCGAAGCCGCCGGGATGGCCGACTCGCTCTCCTTACCGGGCCCCTCGGGTCCCATGGGCGGCGAGCCGGGGGGCGGGGGCGAGTTCGCCGAGAAAGAGGCGGAGCGGGACGAGGAGCCGTGCGGCTCCGAGGAGGCCAGGAATGCGGGCGATTCGCTGGACTCCACCAGATGACTCGGGAGCCGCGCGGACGGAGGAACCACCGAGAACCTTCCACTCGCACCGGGGGGGAGCACGGCGAGCGGCTGCGCGCGGGACCGCAGTTCCCGTTCTTTTTAAGAAATCCGAACGTCACAGTATTTTAAAAAAAAAACAGACTCTCGATTTCCAACCACATTTCCATTCGCCACTGACGGCCGTCTTAAATCCCCGCCCGCTTCAGAGCCCAAGCCTCCAGACGGGTTTGAAGCAGGACTTTAAAAAGGGCATCCTTTCCAGAACGCTTTTTGTTTTTTGTTTTGTTTTGTTTTTTCTAAACCTGGCCCCGAGCCCGTCGGTGCACCGCCAGGGGGGCCGGCCTCCACTGGCAGGGTTTTAGAGACGATGAAGACTCGACATTCCCGCCTCGCGGTTACCTTTTTGAAGTTTTTTTTTTTTTTTTTTAAACATGAGAGCGTAAAGCACTGTTTCGACCTTTTACGAAGCTTCCACTTCCGATGATTGGCTGCAGGATGATTTGGACGAGCCATGAAGGGAGTTCTTTAAAGGGAAGTCGGTGAGCACATCGATTGGTCGATTGGACGTTCTCTCCATTTCCAGCATATTTAAATGTCGTCTTTTTTTTTTCCTTTTTTTTTTTTTTTACCATTTTATTCAATGTGAGGTAGAATGTTCTACGCCGTTTCCTGTATTCAAACATAGATGCTCGATTTGTAAAGCAACAGGTCAATATACTATTGAAATCCATTACTGCTCCTAATAATACTGTGGTTGGTCCCATTCATATAACCTCCTCGATGGCACCTTCCCTCCCCCCTTGCTTTTAAGGACCGAGGGGACGAGCTCCCGCTCCGGCGTTCTACCCGGAGACCCTTTGTCTGGTTTTGAGAGTATGCACAAAATATTCCGGGAGAGCCTCGTCTTATCATTCCTCCCTGAGCCTACATTCCTCTTGTTGTCCTTCCTTCTGTCCGGCTATCTGTCTCTCTCTCTCTATCTCTCTCTCGGATTGGACGGGAGGTCCGGTAAGAGCAGAAAGGCTGGTTGGTGGTGAGGCAGAAGGGGGGGGGGCAGTCTGTGGTAAACGTATCGTGTCGGCTTCGTCCGTTTTGCGGGGTGGTCCGGCGGAGTGGCAGCGGGCAGCGCGACGTTAAGGCCGTCGAGGTCGTGTGGGGGGGGGGGGAGTGGGGGGTCGACGTGAATATTAACATTTTTGCTAATTATGTGAAAGATTTATACGAATAAGCTCCACATTTGTATCTATTTCTCTCGCTATATGAATAAATAGATGTTCAAATGCGCAGACACTCACTGGATTCACTCTGCACGCAGGAGCGGCGGCGGCCGGGCAGCTCAGTGAGGGGCAGGCAGGAGCAGGACGGCGCGAGTGAGTATGTAAATGAGTGCGGCAGGCAGAGAGGCAGCTCACGCGTGGGGGCCGGTCGCACAAAACACACGCGCTCGCGGTGCGTTTGCCCTCAGCTCACAGGGGTGTCGCCGGTGTTTCGGGTGTGATGGTGGTACAGTGCACTGGGGATGTGGTCTGCTTTCATCTGTCCCTTTAAATGCTTTAAATATTCCTTCATTCATTATCTAACGCTTTTTCCTATATTAGGGTCGTGGGCGGGGGGGGGGGGGGGGGGGGGGGGGGGTTCTCCATGCCCATCCAGGGGAGAACGTTTCGGGCGCTGGGCAGATACACCCAGTACAGGACACCAATCTATCGCTGAGCACACACTCACTCACACACAGACACACTATATGGGGCAATTTTGGAGAACTCAATTGACTTGAATCCATGTTTTTGGACTGTGGGAGGAAACCGGAGAACCCGAAAGGAAACCCACGCGGACACGGGGAGAACATGGAATCCCAGATTGGAATTCGAACCGGGAATCCCTAGTGCTGAGAGGAGAACCACTAAGCCACCGTGCCGCCTATTGCTTTAATTATTCGTTCATTCATCATCTTCCGCTTTATCCTCTAGTAGGGTCACGGGGGGGGGTTCCCCATGCCCATCCAGGGGAGAACGTTTCGGGCGCTGGGCAGATACACCCAGGACAGGACACCAATCTATCGCTGGACACACACTCACTCACACACACACACACTCTATATGGGGCAATTTGGAGAATCCATGTTTTTGGACTGTGGGAGGAAACCAGGGAGAACCCAGAGTAAACCCACACAGACACGGGGAGAACATGGAAACTCTACCCAGATTGGAATTCGAACCGGGAATCCCTAGTGCTGAGAGGAGAACATGCTAAACCACTAAGCCACCGTGCTGCCTATTGCTTTAAATATTCATTCATTCATTAACTTCCGCTTTTATCCTCTATTTGGACTGTGGGGGAAAACCGGAGGAAACCCACGCGGACACGGGGTGAACATGGAAACTCCACCCAGATGGGGATTCGCACCAGGAATCCCTAGCGCTGAGAGGAGAACATGCCAAACCACTAAGCCACCGTGCCACCTATTGCTTTAAATATTTAATGTTTAATTTATTTTATTCTCGTCTCTAATGATCAGAAGCTCAACAGGTCAGCTGTTCTTTTGGTGGTGGATGATGCTCAGCATTGCAGTGTCTGTGAGGGACGTGATGTCATTTTTAACACTGCTGCACTCAGGATGGTCCAGCAACCCCAAACGCACAGCCGCCAGCATCCTGTAGGCGGCGCCCTTCCGTCCTTAATGAAGGATTAACGTGTGATTAAGACCAACTTTCACACAATAAGCGTGTTTGTCTTTAGCTGATGGACTTTCAGAAAAGGTTTCGGTAAACCCGCTGTTTATAATCCAGTGTAAGTGCATAACTCATTCATAACTCTTCATAACATTTGCCATAAGCCTCTGGTAATGTACATAGATATCCATAATCACAGTCATAAAGTGTTATACCCATATATAACGCATTATAACCTAAACTATGGATTCTGTGATGTTTTTATGTAAAACAAGATTTCAGTTCACATAAAGCCTGTAAAGAGCATTTATAAGCTTTTATAAGGCATTATGTGCTAATAGTGAAGCAGTTCCCGTCATGATAACTCTAAAGAGGCATTATAAGTGTTCAGAAGACTTTTATCTTAATAAATGCAGACGTTATAAAGCAAAATAAAATATGCATTTCATAATGCGTGATGTCACGTTGTGTTATGAGGGCTTGTGAAGTGTGCTTATAAACATCTGCGTATATTAACAGAGGCCTATGACAAGTGTTTATAATGCATTATGAACACCAGAAAGTGCCACCGAGGTTTCTTTGGTTAAAAACTTAACAGATTGGAAATGTTCTCCGGAGGTAAACAATTAGTGAGTTTGAATGTACAGTAGGGCGGCACGGTGGCTTAGTGGTTTGGCATGTTCTCCTCTCAGCGCTGGGGATTCCCGGTTCGAATCCCCATCTGGGTGGAGTTTCCATGTTCTCCCCCGTGTCTGCGTGGGTTTCCTCCGGGTTCTCCGGTCTCCTCCCATGGTCCAAAAACATGGATCAAGTCAGTTGAGTTCTCCAAATTGCCCCATATAGAGTGTGTGTGTGTCCAGCGATAGATTGGTGTCCTGTCCTGGGTGTATCTGCCCAGCTCCCGAGACGTCCCCCCCCCCCCCCCCGACCCTAATAGAGGATAAAGTGGGAGATAATGAATGAATGAATGTTGAGTAATCACCGAGCGGTACGTTAAAAACGTCCAGCTGCTGTTTGGGAGACGTTCTGCGGATGCAACGCCCCGCCGTCACATGTTTCGGCCTGAAAATCGTCTGTCGGCCCCAAAACACACGGTGGAGCTGAGGAAGAAAGCATGGCGGAGGGAAGGGGTGGGCTGTTCATGAGTGCAAGTGTTCTCCAAGCACAGAAATAAAGATGATGGTTCTATTAACGTCACTGAATCGTTCCTCCTCATTAATACAGAGTTCCAAATAAAGAACGTGATAAAGATATTATTTACATTTACATTGAGCGACACGCTAAATGTTGCTTCTACATGTTTATACTGAACTTGCAGGGAGGAACATTATTGGTCTTTGTAAGGTTCTCGCTGGAGACGGTGGACGTGCGGACGCGCCGAGGGACAGCAGGTGAGTCAACATTATTCTTGTGCATAATTATTGTGCTTATATAAATCAATATCAGGCGGTACGGTGGCTTCTCAGCACTAGGAATTCCCGTTCGAATCCCCATCTGGGTGGAGTTCCCATGTTCTCCCCGTGTCTGCATGGGTTTCCTCCGGGTTCTCCGCTTTCCTCCCACAGTCCAAAAACATGAATCAAGTCAATTGAATTCTCAAAATTGCCCCATAAAGAGTGTGTGAGTGAGTGTGTGCCCAGTGATGGATTGGCACCCCGTCCTGGGTCTATCTGCCCAGCGCCCGAAACGTTCTCCCCTGGATGGAACCCCACCACGACCCTAATAGAGGATAAAGCGGGAGATAATGAATGAAATCAATATTAAATGTTAGAGAAATCTGAACACTTTTTTTTTTGGTATGGGCAGGGGACGGGGGGGATTGGGGGGGGGGGGGGGGGGGCTGTTGATATGCTATCGTGGGTGATGTCACTAAAATAGAAGTGCTCCTCAGGCCCCTGGCTCTTGCGGAACCCTGCTGCCAGGTTGGAGAAATAAGTTCCGGACATGTCGCACACGTCGGCCATGGTGCATGTTGACAGATGTTGGTGTTAAATACACCAGGGCTGGGCAATTAATTTGGGGCCGCGTGAGTAATTAGGACTGTGGGGAAGGGCCAAAGCGATGTGAGGGGTTTTATTTAAAACATTTATTTAAAATTTATTTATTTATGTACAACAGCCAGACCCTCAATACACTGGGAAGAAACTACCAAACAGCTTTTAGTCTCATCAGTAAAAATTTATTCTGAATTCTGGTTCAGATATTCCTATTGTTGGTGTATATTGGGCCCCTAATGTGAAAACCGGGGTTCTTTGTAAAGGCACGGCGGCATGCTTAGTGGTTTAGCATGTTCTCCTCTCAGCGCTAGGGATTCCCAGTTCGAATCCCCATCTGGGTGGAGTTTCCACGTTCTCCCCATGTCCGCGTGGCTTTCCTCCCACAGTCCAAAAACATGGATCAAGGTAAAAATTGAGTTCTCCAAATTGCCCCATATAGAGTGTGTGTGTGAGTGAGTGTGTGCCCAGTGATAGATTGGCGTCCTGTCCTGGGTGCATCTGGCCAGCGCCCGAAACGTTCTCCACTGGATGGGCATGGGGAACCCCCCCCCCATGGATAAAGCGGGAGATAATGAATGAATATATATATATATATATATATATATTCTACGGTTTGGCCACGCCTCCTTTTTTCACTCCATTTATTGTCCATGTACTCAGTTCCACGTCCTGTAAAGATGGACTTTGTAGTTCTACAGTTTGTAGCCCCCCCCCCCCCCCCGACCCTAATAGAGGGATAAAGCAGGAGATGATGAATGAATGTAAAGGCACGTTAAAGGGGTGGGTGGGCGTGTGTGTGTGTGTGTGGGGGGGGGGGGGGGGGGGTAGAGTGGCTTGCAGGGACCTCTGCAGGTACAGAGTGCAGTGTTTACATTTCTGATGCGGTGTTAATCAGATTGGTTTGTCAGTGCAGTCATTAAAGGTGAAGGTGAACCTCAGCAGCAGCTCAATAAAACAAAAATACTTTTATTCACAACATTCTGGACATCGCTGACCGTGAAGTAAAAAAATAGAGAGACAATCGGAGGGCGAGCTCATTATCAGTTCTGCAAACGCCACCATGCATTTCATCTTCATCATCATCATCATCATCATCATCACCCCCCCCCCCCCCCCCCCCCGCAAACGCTCACATCAGCTGCAGGTTGTCCAGAGTGATGGCGTCCATGCTAATGCCACCCTCCAGCGCCGTGTGGTAGAGCTCTATGGCCTCGGCCAGGTCGCCGCTCGTCTCGATGATGGCGATCGTCTCTCCGAACTCGTTGCACATGATGGTGGGCGTCCCCTGGACCTGACGGCAGGAGACGAGAGGGCAGAGGACATGAGGACAGCATTTAAAAAAATGAATCAGTTTTATCAGTTATAAATCAGTTTTATAGCGGGCAGCACGGTGGCTTAGTGGTTTAGCATGTTCTCCTCTCCGCTCTAGGGATTCCCGGTTCGAATCCCAATCTGGGTGGAGTTTCCATGTTCTCCCCGTGTCTGCGTGGGTTTCCTCCGGGTTCTCCGGTTTCCTCCCACAGTCCAAAAACATGGATCAAGCTCAATTGAATTCTCCAAATTGCCCCATATAGAGTGTGTCTGTGTGAGTGAGTGTGTGCCCAGTGATAGATTGGCGCCCTGTCCTGGGTCTATCTGCCCAGCGCCCGAGACGTTCTCCCCTGGATGGGCATGGGGAACCCCCCCCCCCCCTAATATAAAGGGAAGATAATGAATGAATGACAGTTTTATAATAGTGCTTAGGGTCTGATTCCTAAATTCTCTAAAGATAGGAGTCAACTAGGTTTCCAGGGATGGGGGCTTGGGTTTTTGCATGTTCTCCTCATGTCTGTGTGGGTTCTCTAGCTAAAGCGCGACAGTGCAAGTCAAGAAAAATCGCTCTGCAAAAAATGATACTGGATTCAATTTCCAGGGATGGGGGCTTGGGTTTTTGCATGTTCTCCTCATGTCTGTGTGGGTTCTCTAGCTAAAGCACGGCATATGCAAGGCAGGGAAAGGAACGTCCACTGTATGTGTAATGAGGTCTGAAATGTACACCTGGGGTCTGGGTGTATCTGCCCAGCGCCCGTAACGTTCTCCCCTGGATGGGCATGGGGAACCCCCCCGCTACCCTAATAGAGGATAAAGCAGGAGATAATGAATGAATGAATGAATAATCGGTTCCCTCGGTTCCAATAGCCCCACCTGCTCCAGGCTGGACGTCTGGATCTGTATGAGTTGTGTCTTTCCGAGCTGGACCTCCTGCTGGCACAGGCTCACTTCCGGCGCGTCCACGGCGACCGCGGGCGCGTCGACCTCCAGCGCGACCCCTTCGGCCCGCTCCACCTCCGCCGACTGCCGCTTATTGTGTGTCTTGCGATGGTTGCGCAGGTTGGAGACGGTTCTGAAGGTCTTTCCGCACTGCGCGCAGGCGTGGGGCCTCTCCCCGGTGTGAGTGCGCCGGTGCTCGGCCAGGTGCATGCTCTGCACGAAGCCCTTGGCGCAGAACTCGCAGCGGAAGGGCCGCTCGCCCGAGTGCGTGCGCAGGTGCTCGCGGAGGTGCGTGTTCTGCCGGAAGCGCTTGCCGCACACCGCGCAAGGGTACGGCCGCTCGCCGGTGTGGACGCGCTGGTGCAGCGTGACGCTGGACGCCGAGAGGAACGGCTTCCCGCACACGGGGCACGGGTGCGACTTGCCCGGCGCCGATCCGCAGCCGCGTGGCCGGCCCGGCCCGGGTCCGTGGCTCAGCTGATGCAGACGCAGGTTGGCCGCCGAATTCAGGCGCTTGCCGCAAACGGTGCAGTCCAGATTCTGTTTTGGGGCGGGCGGACTGGCGTGGGGCTCGTCGCCCTCGCGGGACGCCTGCACGTCTGCGAACATCTGCTCGGGGTGCTCCTCCAGGCAGTGCACGTCTCTTTGGCGTTTGCGCAGGAAGCCCGCCGAGCAGTGCGGGCAGGGGTACGGCGCCGGCGCCCCCGGGTGCCGAAGGAAGCGATGCGCCACCAGCTTGGCGGGCCGGATGAAGGTGGCCGAGCAGTCGGGGCACGCCGAGGGGGTGGGGTCGCTGTGGAGCAGGCGGTGTTGCCGTAGGTTGGACGACTGCGTGAACGCCCGGTGGCAGACGTCGCAGCGGTACGGCCGGACGCCGGTGTGGGTCAGGCCGTGGCGCGTCAGGTTGGCGAGCGACGAGAAGGTCTTGCCGCAGACGCTGCACTGGAACGGACGCTCGCCCGTGTGTGTGCGCAGGTGGTTGCGCAGGTGAATCTGCTTCTTGAAGGCCTTCCCGCAGACGTTGCACTTGAAGCGCCGCTCGCCGGAATGGGCCGAACGCCGGTGGCTTAGTAACCGGATCCGGGACGAAAACGCCTTTTTGCAGGCGCCGCAAGCAAACACGTCGCAGAAGTCCTCCTCCGTGAGCGGCGCCTGCCATCTGTCCGAATCCTCCACGCCGCCGCCGGGACTGCCCCGCGCCGCCTCATCCGGATGCGCGCCGTTCTCCACCGCCGTCGCCGCCGCCTCCAGAACGCTCGCGCCGCTCTCCGAACCGGCCGCGTCGGGGTCGGCGGGCGCCGTCCGTTTCGCCTTCCTGCACGCGGCCGCGCGCTCGCGGGCCCTCTGCATGATGGACAGAGGCGTCCGCCGGGTCAACGGGACCTGCACAAGGACGGCAAAGATCGGGTGAGTGCTGCTGCACAGGGGAACTGGAACCGCACAGAACATCGGCGCCGTGAACATTACCATGAACGCCGGTTGCACCGGCTCGCGGTTCGTGTGAGTGCGTCTGTGGTAGAGGAACTTGGTCATGTTGGTGAACGTTTTGGCGCAGAAGGGGCACCTGTGCAGAGGCTCGGACGTGTGGGACTTCCTAGAAAGTAAGAATCACAGGGAACTTTAATAATAATATCATTACTACACAGCTATGTCACAGGCTACCGTAATGTATTTAAGAGATGTGCAACATGTCCGAATGTTTCCCGAGGCCCTTATTGCTCCAGGGGTGCTTTGGACCCAACCATCAACCATCCCGTTGAGATCCTCGTAAGTCACTTTGGTTAATGACCTTAATGATGCAAATTAATCATACAAATGTTGTCATAGCGCCCAGCGATGGATTGGCGCCCTGTCCTGGGTGTATCTGCCCAGCGCCCGAGACGTTCTCCCCTGGATGGGCATGGGGAACCCCACCGCGACCCTAATAGAGGATAAAGCGGGAGATAATGGATGAATGAATGAAGGTTGTCATAGCAACGACATGTTCAACTTCACCCCAGACCATAGACATGAGGTGTGGTGTGAACGTACCTTTAGTCTACCCCTCACTATCAACACTGATGTTCCATTATCTTCTGGGGGGGGGGGGGTTCCCCATGCCCATCCGGAGGAGAACGTTTCAGGCGCTGGGCAGATACACCCAGGACAGGATGCCAATCTATCACTGGACACACACTCACTCACACAGACACGCTCTATATGGGGCAATTTGGAGAACTTAATTGACTTGATCCATGTTTTTGGACTGTGGGAGGAAGCCGGAGAACCCGGAGGAAACCCACGCGACCACGGGGAGAACATGCAAACTCCACCCAGATGGGGATCTGAACCGGGAAACCCTAGAGCTGAGAGGAGAACGTGCTAAACCACTAAGCCACCGTGACGCCCACCTCTCTAGTTACTACGCACAATACTGGATGCGTCCACTAGAGGGCACATTGATGAAATTAGGCCAGCATCTGTAATTCAAGGCCCCTTAATTAGAACCACAGTAACAATGCTGAGGATGCTGCCTTAGATTTGGCATTTTCATACTGGACCCTGCAGAACTGACCCTCAGGCTTCAGACACACCAATCAGGGGCCGCCATTATGAGAGTCCAGATATAACAGTAACCTGCGGTGATGTAAGTTAGGGTATGTAATTTGGGAGTTAGGCGGGCCGGCTTAGTGGTTTGGCATGTTCTCCTCTCAGCACTAGGGATTCCCGCTTCGAATCCCCATCTGGGTGGAGTTTCCATGTTCTCCCCGTGTCCGCGTGGGTTTCCTCCGGGTTCTCCGGTTTCCTCCCACAGTCCAAAAAAAACATGGATCAAGTCAATTGAGTTCTCCAAATTGCCCCATATAGAGTGTGTATGTGTGAGTGAGTGTGTGTCCAGCGATAGATTGCCCCCCTGTCCTGGGGCCCCGAAACGTTCTCCCCTGGATGGGCGTGAGAGATAATGGATGGATTGATGGATGAATAATAGAAAGGAAATTTAATTCTGCATTCTATAAGGAAGCGCGGTGCTTTCGACTACCACAGCGGTACGGGGGGGGATGACGCTCAAGGGCGGTGTCCCAAACCACGCCACATCGGCTTCACCCCTAAGGCTTCGCAGTGAACAACGGCAAACTGAACCGTGTCCAGTCGCGCCGGATGTTCTGCGTGAGGTCGGGGGAGCGCTCTCGGTTGAGTTCTCCAAATTGCCCCATATAGAGTGTGTCTGTGTGAGTGAGTGTGTGTCCAGCGATGGATTGGCGCCCTGTCCTGGGTGTCCGGCGCCCGAGACGTTCTCCCCTGGATGGGCATGGGGAACCCCCCCGCGGCCCTAATAGAGGATAAAGCAGATGATAATGGATGGATGAATTTGGGAGTCGGGTACCTGTGCATGATGAGAGTCATTTCTGTCGTGAAGCTGTGTCCGCAGTCGACGCAGAGGAAACGGGCCTCGCCCGAGTGCGTCCTCATGTGCATCTGCAGCGAGCCCTCTTTCTTGAACACCTTGTCGCACTCGGGGCACTCGTGCGTCCCCTGCTCGTGCACCCGGAGGTGTGCGGCCAGCCGATTGGCCGTGGTGAAGGTCCTCTGACATTCGTCGCACTGCAGGTTGATGGCGGCGTGCAAGCGCCTCCTGGCCTCGCCCTTCCCCCCGAGCGGCCGCACTTCGCCGCCGTCGATTCTGTACCTCGCTCCGTCCTCGTAGCCCAGCATGACCCCGGCGCCGCCGCTCTCTTTGTCCTGTGCCATAAAGTGCTCCCCCTGGTGGTGCAGGAAATCCTCGGGCGTGCCGAACAGCAGGTTGCATTCGGAGCACTCGTACGGGTGAATGATTAGCACCTCCTCCCCGGCGTGCGTCGCCGCCTCTGCGTGCTGCAAGGACGGGAGAAGGTTATACGTGGTCGCGCCGTTCTCGATCCGGATGGGCTGGGACGGTACGAAAGAGGGGAGGAGCTTCACCTTGCGCACCGTCGTCGAGGCGGAGCCGTCTGCGATGGCCTGGGCCGAACAAAACTGCAGACGCAGCATGGCAGAGGTGGAGCCGGACAGGGACGAGGTGCTGGGAAGGGTAACTCTCGAAGGAGCCACGGAATTTGCCATGGCCTCTTGCTCACGAAGAGCCTGAGAAACAAACAACGAATCAGAACCCGTTACCAACGCCTTAGAACCAAAACTTATTAAATAAAGCAACGAGGTACGAGAGGGCGTGGCATTCATCCATTCATTATCTCCCGCTTTATCCTCTATTAGGGTCGCGGGGGGGGGTTCCCCGTGCCCATCCAGGGGAGAACGTTTCGGGCGCTGGGCAGATACACCAATCCATCGCTGGACACACACTCACTCACACAGACACTCTCTATATGGGGCAATTTGGAGAATTCAATTGACCTTGATCCATGTTTTTGGACTGTGGGAGGAAACCGGAGAACCCCGAGGAAACCCACGCGGACACGGGGAGAACATGGAAACTCCACCCAGATGGGGATTCGAACCGGGAATCCCTAGCGCTGAGAGGAGAACATGCTAAACCACTAAGGGGCGTGGCATTAATGTGAATAAATCCCATGCAGAGGTGTTATTCAGTCCTGATGTGGAGTGCAGTACAGTTCCACCTCTTTACTGTGATTTATTCACAATAATACACAACCTCCAGTGTCTGATTACTTTAATAAAACACTCACAAACACATTATTATACGAAAACAAGATTTAATTAATTAATAACTAAATCGTTAATAAACTTCTGCGAGGTAATCCAGTCCGGGTTTTAAAGTGAAAGCTGCTCGCTCAGTGAGAGGATACCGGTTTCCATAACATAGAAGTGTCCATTAACATGCCCTCTAGTGGCCAAATCGCAGAACACAATTCAGGAACCGGCTCACTGTTCATAGTAACCTGTATTTCCATTTATGGTACGTGATTTAAAATAATGTCTTGTATATCACGAATGTGAAGCACTCAGCGGTGCGTGTTATTGTCAGTGATGTCACGGCTGGGCCAACGCCTCGGCCAATCAGATTCAAGGACCGGAACTACCTGCCTTTTAATAGCCGATTGGTGCTATTGGTCGGGCAAGGTTTTAGGTTCAGGGTAGAGTACCTCGCCTTGTTAAATGAAGGCTTTACCTGTGCTAAAGTCAGGATCTGTCCGGCTCTCTGCTCGTCTATGACCAGGTTCTGGACTTTCACCACAGGGGTGACCGTTCCATCTGGCTGCAGAACAAACTCCTGAAACGATAAGAGTCACACCTGTGATACACTGTTTACTATACGAACGAGAACATACATCGGGGGGGGTTCCCCATGCCCATCCAGGGGAGAACGTCTCGGGCGCTGGGCAGATACACCCAGGACAGGGCGCCAATCTATCACTGGGCACACACTCACTCACACAGACACACTCTATATGGGGCAATTTGGAGAACTCAATTGACTTGATTCATGTTTTTGGACTCATACATTCATTCATCTTGCGCTTTTTCCTCTATTAGGGTCGAGGGGGGGCCCCCATGCCCAACCAGGGCAGAACATTTCGGGCGTTGGGCAGATATACCCAGGACAGGGCGCCAATCCATCACTGGGCACACTCACTCACACATACACACTCTATATGGGGCAATTTGGAGAACTCAATTGACTTGATTCATGTTTTTGGACTCATACATTCATTCATCTTCCGCTTTATCCTCTATTAGGGTCGTGGGGGGGGTTCCCCATGCCCATCCAGGGGAGAACGTCTCGGGCGCTGGGCAGATACACCCAGGACAGGACGCCAATCTATCGCTGGACACACACTCACACAGACACACACACTCTATATGGGGCAATTTGGAGAATTCAATTGATCTTGATCCATGTTTTTGGAGTCATTCATTCATTCATTATCTTCTGCTTTATCCTCTATTAGGGGGGTGTGTGTGTTCCCCATGCCCATCCAGGGGAGAACGTTTCGGGCGCTGGGCAGATACACCCAGGACAGGACGCCAATCTATCACTGGACACACACTCACTCACACACACACACTCTATATGGGGCAATTTGGAGAACTCAATTGAACTTGATCCATGTTTTTTGGACTGTGGGAGGAAACCGGAGAACCCGGAGGAAACCCACGCGGACACGGGGGAGAACACGGAAACTCCACCCAGATGGGGATTCGAAGTGGGAACGATCTAAACGATAACGATCTAAATATTCATATCGATTAAACATCTGGCTGCTAACGATGTGGAGACCTCTACGGTGGTCATGCTCTACTCACGGCGTCAGACATGTTGCTGTGGGTGCTGATCTTATTATGCGTCTGCCGGTGCGCCATCCACAGTTCAGCTGTGTCGAAGAGCGCCAGGCACTCCAGGCACTGGTAATGGATGGGCACGGCGGCGACCGCGGCGTCCGTTTCCGACACCTCGCACAGCTCTGTTAGATTAAAAAATAAAAAAACAATTACGTACAGCTGCAGCGCCGCCCATACTAAAAAATAATAATAATAATTAAAAAACAATCTACCAAACGCTCACCGTGGTCTCCATCGAGCCCGGCTTCCCTCATGTGCAGCTCCTGATGGAGCAGCAGTTCGTCAGAGTTCTTCAAGAGGGCGCCACATTCCAGACACTGGTACTGACTCTCGCCCGCGTATTCGTCGCCGGATAATGCTCCCGGCTCCTCCGGCTCCACGCCGGCATGTATTTGTTGGTGCACCAGCACCTCTTCCAGAGTGTTGAAGAGCTGCTGGCACTCGCTGCACATGTACTGATGCTCCACGTACTCCTCCTGCAGGCTCATGGTCACGCCGGCTTCGAGCGGTCACGATCGGAAACGAGCCTCGTCTAACGGCGCAGGAGGAGGTCCATCGTGTCCACCGCAGTGCACTGCTGCAGGAAAAAAAAACAAACAAAAAAAACAGAATTATACATCCACAGGAACGAAAAGCAACAGCCTCATATGTCGGTTCGGCATGGGGTTCGAGTCGAGCGTTATGCACGTATCGGGTATTTTATAAGGGGCATCTCCTGGGGTGAACCAACAGGGGGCGAACAACAACACAGAACACAGATGGACTACAGTCTGTAATTGTAGAACTACAAAGTCCATCTGTATGCTCAGTAGGGGGCGGTAGCTCAGTGGTCAGGGCGTTGGGCTGCCATTCTGAAGGTTGGGGGTTCAAATCCCAGGTCCACTGGAGTTACCAGTGTGGGTCCTTGAGCAAGACCCTTAACCCTCATGGCTCCAGGGAAGCTGTGATGAACCCTGTGCTCAGCTTGTAAGTTCATCCATTCATTATCTTCCGCTTTATCCTCTATTAGGGTCGCGTGGGGGGGGGTGGTTCCCCATGCCCATCCAGGGGAGAACGTCTCGGGCGCTGGGCTGATACACCCAGGACAGGACGCCAACCTATCGCTGGGTACACACTCACTCACACAGACACACTCTATATGGGGCAATTTGGAGAACTCAATTGACTCGATCCATGTTCTTGGACTGTGGGAGGAAACCGGAGAACCCGGAGGAAACCCACGCGGACATGGGGAGAACATGGAAACTCCACCCACCAGAGTTCTTCAACAGGGCGGCACATTCTAGACACTTGTACTGACTCTCGCCCGTGTATTCGTCGCCAGATAAGGCTCCGAACCGAGGGTTTCGAACCGGGCATCCCTAGTGCTGAGAGGAGAACATGCCAAACCACTAAGCCACCGTGCCGCCCTGCTTGTAAGTTGCTTTGGATAAAAGCGTCGGCTGAATGACTGAATGTAAATGTAAATCTCATATAAGTCCTGCGACCTCAGGGTCCCCGGTTCGATTCCCGCTCCCCTCATGTACTATTACTGAAGTGCCCTTGGGCAAGGCACCCAACCGTGTGTGTGTGTGTGTGTGTGTGTGTGTGTGTGTGTGTGTGTGTGTGTGTGTGTGTGTGTATGTCAATGCACGGATGGGTTAAATGTGGAGGACAAATTCCTCTGTGTGTGTAAAGCACTCTAGATAAAATAGATGGCTTTTCACTTTGAATATTCAGTTTACCGGTCCTCACAATACAACAGCATGAACCATTTAGTCCCCAGGGCGGCGCTGTAGCTCAAAACGTCATAAAAACACATGACATTAAAAAAACGTATTATATATGTAATGTTTACACTGTGTGGCACAGTGGTTTAGCACGTTCTCCTCTCAGCACTAGGGATTCCCGGTTCGAATCCCCATCTGGGTGGAGTTTCCACGTTCTCCCTGTGTCCGCGTGGGATTTTCTCCAGGTTCTCCGGTTTCCTCCCACAGTCCAAAAAACATGGATCAAGGTCAGTTGTATGCTCCAGATTGCCCCATATAGAGTGTGTCTGTGTGAGTGAGTGTGTGTCCAGCGATGGATTGGCGCCCTGTCCTGGGTCTATCTGCCCAGCGCCCGAAACGTTCTCCCCTGGATGGGCATGGGGAACTCCACCCGCGACCCTAATAGAGGATAAAGCGGGACATAATGAATTAATGAATGAATGTTTACACTGTGTGGCACAGTGGTTTAGCATGTTCTCCTCTCAGTGCTAGGGATTCCGGTTCGAATCCCAATCTGGGTGGAGTTTGCATGTTCTCCCCCCGTGTCCGCGTGGGTTTTCTTCCGGGGTTCTCCGGTTTCCTCCCACAGTCCAAAAAACATGGATCAAGGTCAATTGTATGCTTCTAATTGCCCCATATAGAGTGTGTGTGTGTGTCCAGCGATAGATCGACGCCCTGTCCTGGGTGTATCTGCCCGGTACCTGAAACGGCCCCTCCCTCCCAATTAGACTTTTTGAAACCTGGTAATTACATATTTATATATTTATTTTAATTATTCAGACTCATGGTGGGATATAATTGTCCGAATGCAGGGCTCGAACCCTGGGCAAACAGTCTGGAAACACCAACACGTCATCCGCCACCTCGCTGACTGATCGCGTCTGTCGGACGCTAAACTCATTCATTCATTATCTCCCGCTTTATCCTCTATTAGGGTCGCGGGGGGGGGGTTCCCCATGCCCATCCAGGGGAGAACGTTTCGGGCGCTGGGCAGATAGACCCAGTTTCACTCACACAGACACCACTCTATATGGGGCAATTTTGGAGAAGGGTTTGGAGAACCCGGAGGAAACCCACCCCGCGGACACGGGGGGGGCTTTTCCCCGCAGGTCCGTCGCTCTCAGACGAGGCCTTCTTTCCCCCGATAAATAAACTTACCTCCGCCGCTCCGGGCTCGGGGGGGCTCTCTCTCCCTGGCGCCGTCCACGGCTCGAGTCGCGCTGCCGGGCGGATGAGGAGAACACACGCCGCCGCCGCCGCCGCTTCTTTATTCCGACATGTTTTTTTAAAAAGCCTCCGTCGGCGGATCCATCTATTTAGCTAGCCCCCTTGTTCTTGCTGGTGCGCTCATGCTCCGCGGCCCGCCTCCCCGTCCGCGTGACCTCAACCGGCGCCGTCCATTGGACGAGCGCGCCGTCGCTCAAAACCCCCGCGCTGTCGCTAGGCCCGCGAAGCCGAGCGTGCTCCCTCCGTAGGGTGCGAGTCCCAAACCCGAGTCCTCCCGAACGGCACTCCGCTGAGCGCGTTTGAGAACCGAGAGCGCTCCCCCGACCTCACGCAGAACATCCGGCGCGACTGGACACGGTTCAGTTTGCCGTTGTTCACTGCGAAGCCTTAGGGGTGAAGCCGATGTGGCGTGGTTTGGGACACCGCCCTTGAGCGTCATCCCCCCCCGTACCGCTGTGGTAGTCGAAAGCACCGCGCTTCCTTATAGAATGCAGAATTAAATTTCGTTTCTATTATCCATCCATCAATCCATCCATTATCTCTCACGCCCATCCAGGGGAGAACGTTTCGGGCCCCCAGGACAGGGGGGGCAATCTATCGCTGGACACACACTCACTCACACACATACACACTCTATATGGGGCAATTTGGAGAACTCAATTGACCTTGATCCATTGTTTTTTTTGGACTGTGGGAGGAAACCGGAGAACCCGGAGGAAACACACGCGGACACGGGGGGGAGAACATGCAAACTCCACCCAGATTGGGATTCGAAGCGGGAATACCTAGCACTGAGAGGAGAACATGCTAAACCGCTAAGGCACAGTGCCATCCCAGATTAATTCATAAACATGTTTTTATACTTCTGTACAAACGTTAACCAACGTTATGTTGAGTTCTCCCAACCTGCTTTGTAAAAAGCTTAACATTCATTCATTCATCCATTATCTCCCGCTTTATCCTCTATTAGGGTCGCGGGGGGGGGGGGGGGGGGGGGGGGGGGGGGGGGGGGGGGGGGGGGGGGGGGGGGGGGTTCTCCATCCCCATCCAGGGGAGAACGTCTCGGTCGCTGGGCAGATAGACCCAGGACAGGGCGCCAATCCATCGCTGGGCACACACTCACTCACACAGACACGCACACATACACACTCTTTATGGGGCAATTTGGAGAACTCAATTGACTTGATCCATGTTTTTATTCATTCATTCATTATCTCCCCCTTTATACTTTAGTAGGGTTGCGGTCGGGTTCGTCATACTCATCCAGGGGAGAACGTCTCAGGCGCTGGGCAGATACACCCAGGACAGGGCGCCAAACAAACAGGACAGGGCGCTGGGCAACGTTATGCTGAGTTCTCCCAACCTGCTTTAACTTTAACTTAAGTAAATTAAATAGAAGCCAAACTATAGAAACATCTTATCTTATTATTTTATTAGGGGCTAGGTTCGCCGGGGTAGGTCCTCCTAGCCCATTCTGTTAAGAAAGATTCGGACACCCAGGACAGGGCGCCAATCTATCGCTGGACACACACACACACACACACACACACACACTATATATATATATATATATAGATAGTGGTGTAACTCCCTATTTTTTTTTTTTTTTTTTTTTTTTTTTTTACAAGTATTCTTAACAACACTGATTATGGTTATTCCCCAAACGTGAGAAACAAGGCTTTCTTGTAATTAATGCCTTCAGGAAGGTGTAAGCAGCCGAGGACCTGTTCTGTTCCCAAACACATTATTATTACATGTAATAACCATATAGTTATCTATTAGGGTCGTGCGGGGGGGGGGGGGAGTTCCCCATGCCCATCCAGGGGAGAACGTTTCGGGCTCGGGGCAGATACACCCAGGACAGGGCGCCAATCTATCGCTGGGCACACACTGACTCGCACAGACACACTCTATGTGGGGCAATTTGGAGAACTCAATTTTACCTTGATCCATGTTTTTTTGGACTGTGGGAGGAAACCCACGCGGACACGGGGAGGACATGGAAACTCGGATTCGAACCGGGAATCCCTAGCGCTGAGAGGAGAACATGCTCAACCAGTGTAAACATTACATATATATCCTTTCATTCATTATCTCCCACTTTATCCTCTATTAGGGTCGCGGTGGGGTTCCCCATGCCCGTCCAGGGGAGAACGTTTCGGGCGCTGGGCAGATACACCCAGACAGGGCGCCAATCCATTACTGGACACACACTCACTCACACACACACACTCTATATGGGGCAATTTGGAGAACTCAATTGACCTGATCCATGTTTTTGGACTGTGGGAGGAAACCGGAGAACCCGGAGGAAACCCACGCGGACACGGGGAGGACATGGAAACTACACCCAGATGGGGATTCGAAGCGGGAACCCCTAGCGCTGAGAGGAGAACATGCTAAAGCAGTGTAAACATTACATATATATATATTTTAAATATTATATGTTTTTATGACGGTTTGCTTGATTAGCAAAAACATGGCAAGCATTTGTTCTTGTATGCCCCCAGCGTGAACTACACTACCCAGAAGACAACGCGGCGAGCTGTACGTCAGGTCCGAGCGCACAGTGAGGCAGGGGGAAGAAAGAGGAGACGAAGCTGCAGCCTCGCCGATTTACCATTCAGCCGCTCTTTATTTTTTTTTAAAGCGGTTATTGTGGTTTAAACCGACCCAGTCAGCCAGTGCCGGGTCTCGGTCAGTCGGCACTCTTCTCCCCGGCCCCTGCGTACTCTCGGAGAAAAACATGAGCGGCAGCGGGCGGCCCAGGACCAGCTCGTTCGCCGAGCCACCGGGGGCTCCGGGCGCCGCCGCACCCGCCGCCGGATCCGCCGTGGCGGGCGGGGGCGCGGCAGGAAAGTCCGGGGCTGCGCAGGCCGCTGGCGGTAGTTCGTCCGGCTTTGGGAACCTGAAGCTCGGCAGTGAGTATGGTTTTTTCTTTCCTCCGCTCCGCGCACACGGTCGGGACTCCGTGAGATGTCGGAGCGACGGCCGGTCGTCGGGACGTGGCCCGCGGATCGGCGATTATTGCGCGATTTTCGCGAAATCGGCGCTAACCTACTTTAGGTGGCTAGGCTTAGCTAGCCTTGTTTTTGTTACCGGGGACTCTCCGGGCGTCCACTTCAACGAACGGGGACAGGGGACAGTTTGACGAAGCAATCGAATTAAAACGACACAGCGCGATAGATTACGGCCAGGCTTTCAGGGTTAGGTCGAGCTGCGTTATCCATGGGGATCTGCATACAGGTGATCTATTATTAAAACCCAAAATCTAACAAAAGTGCAGACAGGTCAGTCCGATCGGTCATTAAAGTGCATAAAAAGACACCTACGAAGACCAGAAGAAGCACTTAGTGCAGCTGGTCTGCATGTCCAGAAGGTCAGTGATAAATAGGAGTTATACGTCTGATCATCCTTAACATCCTAATCAGTGTATTTAATAATTTGCTTAATGGATGACTTTGCAGAACAAAACAGAATTCGACTTTTGTCTGAATTTAAGGTGCCCCCAAAATTCTAATTTTTGTTCGCGACTCGACTCCAGAATCATCTTTTCTATGGTTAACCCGAACTTTTAATGTGTAAATGAATACTGAATAACAGTCAGTGTATTGGCTAAAGCATTGGGAGCCATTGAATCCAGGGTTTTTAATTTAGTTCCACTGCTACTGATGTAAAAAAAAAAAAAAAAAATCAAAAAACATAGCCATGCACTTTGGATTCTTTCAACCTCAAGGGAACTGTATGGTCTCGTTTCAACATGATTGTGCCCCGGTGCACAAAGGCAGGTTCAAGAAGGCATGATTAGGTGGGTTTTTGTAAGGACCTGTCCGACTCGCACGGCTGAGACCTGATCTCAGTCAGATTCTACACTTTTGGGATGAAATAGAACAGACTGTAAGCCAGGCCCTCTCATCACACACCAGTGTCTGACCTCACAAATGCTCACTTGAATGAATTTGGGGCAAGGTTTGCCATGTCCGCACTCCAAGATCATGTGAAAAGCCTTTTCCGGAAGACTGGAAGCGGTCATGGGTGCAGCAAGGGAGCAGCTTAAAATGTATGAATGTATTACTCTTTCCATATACTATATGAAATATATATTATATATAATAATTTTTTAGTGGTTTAGCACGTTCGCCTCTCAGCACTAGGAATTCCCGGTTCGAATCCCCATCTGGGTGGAGTTTGCATGTTCTCCCCGTGTCCGCGTGGGTTTCCTCCGGGTTCTCCAGTTTCCTCCCACAGTCCAAAAACATGGATCAAGTCAATTGAATTCTCCAAATTGCCCCATATAGAGTGTGTGTGTGAGTGAGTGTGTGCCCAGCAATAGATTGGCCCTGGGTGTATCTGCCCAGCGCCCGAAACGTTCTCCCCTGGATGGGCATGGGGAACCCCACCGCGACCCTAATAGAGGATAAAGCGGGAGATAATGAATGAATGAAAAGTTGTAGTGGTTAGCACGTTCGCCTCTCAGCGCTAGGGATTCCCGGTTCGAATCCCCATCTGGGTGGAGTTTGCATGTTCTCCCCGTGTCCGCTTGGGTTTCCTCCGGGTTCTCCGGTTTCCTCCCACAGTCCAAAAACATGGATAAAGTCAATTGAATTCTCTAAATTGCCCCATATAGAGTCTGTGTGTGTTTGTGTAAGTGAGTGTGTGCCCAGCGATGATTTGGCGTCCTGTCCTGGGTCTATCTGCCCAGCGCCCGGAAACGTTCTCCCCTGGATGGGCATGGGGAACCCCCCCGCGACCCTAATAGAGGATAAAGCGGGAGATAATGAATGAATATAATAAGTTTTTTTCCCCCTCATAGTGTTTAGCATACTGCATTGATCCTAATCTTAAAGCAGACATGTTTCTGTATATTGAATGTCTCTTTGCATTAGATTAGTTATATTGGGCTTTGAAATGACATCTTAAAAACAAAGAGTAGTTTAGATTCTGCGTCATAATTCACGCCATCCAACAAAATACAAACCGTAGTCCGTCAGGAGGGTTTGTAATGCCCTACCGTGCTCAGCCATGCAACCATGTGACTCGAACCTGCAGCAGCCAGTGAGCGCGCAGGGAGGCTACCGAGTTTCCGTTGGCTGCTTTACTTCCACAATCTGAAAATTGTCTCGTGTTTAGGTCAAAACAAGGAAACCTGGTGGCGGCAGCGGCGTCGGCGCTTAGTGTCGAAGGCAGTAGACTGGAAACCAGAAGGTTTTAAAGTCCTGCCCTGTTATTCTGTAGAATTTACCACATTCAAGCACAGATTTGTGCTTGTGAAACGTATTAAACACATTGTGTCGTGTTCTATATTCAGTCATTGTGTCGGAAGGACGATGACATTAAAAAAAAAATATATATCCAAATGTTAATCCCACTATCTCTCAATGAGCACAAATATGAAAGTCTGTGATTTATTACTAAATGCAGCATGTTATTTTCCAACACAGGGCCTCGACTGTCAGTATTCTGCAGGACAGACGCAAACTTATGACACTTCATATGAAAGCACCACCTGAGTCAGAGCGCAAATAACTCACACAATGTCCCGAAAATGCTGCACAATATACACAACAAATGTGCTGCGTGCATTATACACAGAGTATGATGCATGAATAGTATCCTGGTTGTTATAAGCGCTTTATGAACATCTACACGCATGTCCTGTTTAACGTCATCTCATTAATCTGCAGGTTAAAGTTTCATCTTCTAATAAACCTACTGGTTTCTGTGTCGTATTCCTAAAACATCCGTCTTTATTTAATGCGTTCAACGACGTAACTTAAAAAAATTAATCGGTGTTAATTACGTGCGCCGGTGGCTTAGTGGTTTAGCAGGTTCGCCTCTCGGCGCTAGGGATTCCCGGTTCCAATCCCCATCTGGGTGGAGTTTCCATGTTCTCCCCATGTCCGCGTGGGTTTCCTCCGGGTTCTCCGGTTTCCTCCCACAGTCCAAAAACATGGATCAAGTCAATTGAATTCTCAAAAATATAATGCCCCATATAGAGTGTGTCTGTGTGAGTGAGTGTGTGCCCAGCGATGGATTGGCGCCCTGTCCTGGGTCTATCTGCCCAGCGCCCGAAACGTTCTCCCCTGGATGGGCATGGGGAACCCCACCGCGACCCTAATAGAGGATAAAGCGGGAGATAATGAATAAATGAATTAATAATTACGTGCGCTTTGAAAAAGAAATTGAATAGGGTGGTTGATCATGTGCAGTTTAGGTGTTAAAATGCTGGTTTATCAGTGTAAGCGTCTTCATGTGGTGCACACAGGCTGTAGGGATGTCGTTCTTGATATGTAATAATCGTAAGGTTATACGACAGAAATGGTTGTTTAGATGTTATAAACTTTTCAAACCCCATAATGTAGCTGGTGACGCTACAAAAGACTGATATTGTCTTCCATATAAAAAAAGACTGCAGTTCTACAATTCCAGACTGTAGTCCATCTGTGTTCTGTGTTGTTGTTCGTCCCCTGTTGGTTCTCAGGAGCATCACAGAACAGGTATCATTTGGGTGGTGGATTGTTGATTGTCAGTTCTGCAGTGACACTGATGCGGTGAGGGGGGGTTTTAGCAAACGATTCATTGAGTTTTTGGTGAATCATTCATGCAGAATTGTGTCGTTTGTAATATTCACACGGTCTGTATACTGATTCAGGATGGAAGAATCAGCACTCTATATAAACTCACTATCTTTAAAGAGAAAGTGGCGGATTTGTTTGGAAGTGATGTAGTGTAGGTGTGCGTATCGTTAGTGCAGCCCGTCTCGCGATGACTGCTGAGCAAATCAGATTTTAGGACCGAAACGAGCCATTTTATAAAGAACAGTAATGGCTTAAAGAAGTTCTGGTCTGCTTCCTCTCAGGCAACATGATCTGTTTTCATGCGGAGTGATTTCCAGAGGCGAGCCATAAAGACATATTCCTGAACCTCGCAGGTCATAATCAGACGCATCGAATCAGACCTGTGAGCCGCGTCTCCGGCCTCCCGAAAATTCAGCACTCGTCCAAAGCGCTGTCCCGTTCCAGTAGTTTAACCTTCGAACCCGTTTTAAAGACCGCTGCTCGGTCGAGTTGGAGTACTTTCAGAAGAAAATTGAGCTGGAGACCTGACAAAAAGGTCTTGACAGTGGCAAGGAAAACCTCTCTAGAGGAAAGAGGAGCCAGACCAAATAGTCATCTCGTCTGACTGATTACTATTCTATAAATTAATCAATCTAATTTAATTCGAGAGCGGCACGATGGCTTAGTGGTTTAGCACGTTCTCCTCTCAGCACTAGGCGTTCCCGGTTCGAATCCCCATCTGGGTGGAGTTTCCATGTTCTCCCCGTGTCTGCTTGGGTTTCCTCCGGGTTCTCCGGTTTCCTCCCACAGTCCAAAAACATGGATCAAGTCAATTGAATTCTCCAAATTGCCCCATATAGAGTGTGTCTGTGTGAGTGAGTGTGTGCCCAGCGATGGATTGCCCCCCTTTCCTGGGTCTATCTGCCCAGCGCCCGAGACGTTCTCCCCTGGATGGGCATGGGGAACCCCACCGCGAACCTAATAGAGGATAAAGCAGAAGATAATGGATGAATTAATTTTATTTGAATCTTTTTATGGTTGTGAGCACATTAATGCACAACATTCATTATCTTCCGCTTTATCCTCTATTAGGGTCGCGGGGGGGTTCCCCATGCCCATCTAGGGGAGAACGTCTCGGGCGCTGGGCAGATAGACCAAGGACAGGGCGCCAATCCATCGCTGGGCACACACTCACTCACACAGACACACTCTATATGGGGCAAATTTGAGAATTCAATTGACTTGATCCATGTTTTTGGACTGTGGGAGGAAACCGGAGAACCCAGAGGAAACCCACGCAGACATGTGGAGAACATGGAAACTCCACCCAGATGGGGATTCGAACTGGGAATCCCTAGTGCTCAGAGGAGAACGTGCTAAACCACTAAGCCACCGTGCATTAATGCACAACATTATATAATATAATATAATATAATATAATATAATGGTTCCACCTTAGTTCTTCTCTTTTGGCACCTGCTTCCTGATTCTTTCAATTAATCAATAATGCAAAAAAGGGGAATTAAGGTCTCACTGATCTCATTTCCATCTGCCACCAATCCCGGAAATGCACACACCTCGCTCACCAACCACACATTGCGTCCGCCGCCCCGTAACTCCGTCAGCTCACAGAAACTCTGCCGTCGTTGCTTTGTTTTTAAATATGCCATTTGCATGACGCGTCTCACATAATATAATAGTATAATACATAATCATTCTCTTTATGTACTCTGTAATGGACCTGTAGATTTACTGCAGAAATCACCGAGCTCCTTCATTTCACATCAATCAGTCGCTCTGTTTCTCGATCGGTTTGTCGGTCTGTAAACTGTGCTGAAAGTGCCGAAAAATATCCCCAAAATTCCAGATAATGTCATCGGAGGTGTAGGTTTGGTTCAGACCGTGTTAGAAATCAGAACGTATTCAGATTTCATATCTAAAAGATGATTCCTGACATCTAAACCTGCAAACGGATTGTAATTAAATCGATCAGTCTAGTGAGTAATGAAGTTGTTGTTGCAGCACATAACGGAGTGATTTATGAAGATCCGAGTTCCTTAACATTTTAGAATTCGTTACCTTAGATTAATGTGAGTATATTTTGTAGGTTATGAGCTTCTGACAGTGCTGTAATGGAACGTTTCTCTAACATTTAACTTATCCTGCTCGGCTCTACCATCGGACTCTTTAGGTTTAATGTAAAATGTACACACCGACGTGTTTCTAATTCAGTTCCAGCCCTTTTGATCAGTCGGGACATTTGCAGCCCGTGGACTGTTGAATGAGGACTGTGTGTTTAACCAAATGATTAGGCCTAAGTAGTGTTAATGTACCGCTTGTTAACCAGCACAAAGGGACATGTGTATTTACAGCCGTCGTGTCTGACGCTCTGTCTGCTGGCCCACAGACATCAATCTCCTGACATGTTCGTCTAAAAAAAAAAAAACCCTCAATTTAAATATCTGTAGTTAAATACCTTTACTGTAACAAAAAATAAAAATGATTATGATCAGATGTGTAACATCCATCCGGGCGGCACGGTGGCTTAGTGGTCGGCACGTTCGCCTCTCTGCACTAGGGATTCCCGGTTCGAATCCCCATCTGGGTGGAGTTTCCATGTTCTCCCCGTGTCTGCCTGGGTTTCCTCCGGGTTCTCCGGTTTCCTCCCACAGTCTAAAAAACATGGATCAAGTCAATCGAATTCTCAAAAATTGCCCCATATAGAGTGTGTCTGTGTGAGTGAGTGTGTGCCCAGCGATGGATTGGCGCCCTGTCCTGGGTCTATCTGCCCAGCGCCCGAGACGTTCTCCCCTGGATGGGCATGGGGAACCCCCCCCCCCCCCCGCGACCCTAGTAGAGGATAAAGCAGGAGATAATGAATGAATGAAAAATCTTTGTAACATCCATCCATTATCTTCTGCTTTATCCTCTATTAGTGTCACGGGGGGGGGGGGGGGGGGGGGGGGGGGGGGGGGAGTTCCCCATGGCCATCCAGGGGAGAAAGGCACGGGCGCTGGGCTGATACACCCAGCACTGGACACTGGATCACTCTCTCTCACACACACACACACACACACACACACACACACACACACACACTCTCTATATGGGGCAATTTGGAGAATTCATTTGACCTTGATCCGTGTTTTTGGACTGTGGGAGGAAACCGGAGAACCCGGAGGAAACCCACACGGACACGGGGAGAACATGGGATCTCCACCCAGATTGGGATTCGAACCGGGAATCCCTAACGCTGAGAGGAGAACGTGCTAAGCCACCGTGCCACCGATGTGTAACATTTCTGAAAGATTTAAGACATGGATGATAAACAGGAAAGTTTGTTATTATTTACAGCATTAAATAGATGCTTTTCCAGACATGCATGCATTAATAGATTCATAATTGGTCAGCTGCTCGTTAACGCCGACATAACTTCTTAACGTAAGAAACAGTAATCGAACAACATGTCCATATTTGTGTCCAAATACGATGTTTTTAGGTGGACTTATGAACAGTGAAGTATTTTTGCCCTCTGGTGGACACTCGGTACCATCGCGCTACACCATCTCTCAGTCTCGCTTTTTTAATGTTAATTCATATATTAAATGTCTCGTCTCATTACCACTTGTTAAATCCTATTTTAGGAAGTGGGCTTGCAGGGGTGGGTTCCCCATGCCTATCCAGCAGAGTATGTTTCAGGAGCTGGCCAGATACCCCCAGGAGAGGGCGCCGAACCATCGCTTAATTATTTACATAGGGCAATTAGGAGCGGCCTCCTTCACCCTGTATGTATGCATGCATTGGGATCGTGGGAGGAAAGCACCTGCTAACACGTGCTGCTTTCACAGAATCCGGATCGAGGTCGATTCGAACCCTTGCGCCGTAGGAAGCTTCTCCGATCGCCGCGGTTACAGTGTGCAGCTGCAGTCCTTGTTCGTGTTAGCAGGTCTGGCCGTACTTTTCTGCGCTCCCTCATCAACACGGCGCCCACAGAGCTGTGCTCGAGTCATTATGTGTAAACTCTCGAGGCAGCCGGGTGCGAGAGACCCTTATCGTCTGTGGCTTTTTTTTTTTCCTCGGAAAACCTGCGAACTTCATGTGACACCAGCAAATCTTGGTTTTAATTTAATCCCACTGCTTCGTAACCGATTTCATGGCGGTAATTTATTCCCATCCCAAAGTAATTCCAGGTGGGCTGGCTGCTTCGTAACAGAATAGCTAGGACGGCCATCGGCTCCGTGCCCGGACGAACCAGCCACTTCAAGTAGAGTGTAATAGTCCGTCACAAAGACGTCTACGCCGTTGTTTTTCCCTTCTTGGAGACGTCGGTCACATTCCTCCGCACTCCGTTCACCCGGCATGCCGCCGAAACCCCTCTGTTTTTAGTGCGCTCTCCAAAATCACTGCCCCTATTTTGAACTTCACATTTCCCCGTCTCCCTGTTGTTGATGTAAATAAGTGCGGAATCGCCCTGGCCTCCTGGCTGCCATTTTCTTGCCATGCGTCCCACCGGCTCCACTCTGAGTAGGCATTGCAGAGCCCGGGTTCCGTTCCCAGCTGTGCCATGTGGTGGCACGTCCCCGAGGGCATCGTCGCCTGCACTCACAGAGAGGCCTGGATGCCAAGGCGCCAGTCCTTACTTGTCGTTATGCGACGTGCCAACTGGCGAAACGACTCGAACTTGTCGAGTGCGTGCCGTACCTCGCCGATCGGTCCGGGTATTGTGTGGCTCGCTTCCGAGCATCCCCATCACACGAATGCCGCTTTGATATCAATATTCTCAGTATTTCTCATAATAAAACCCTATCCCTTCGAGTGTGATGCCGGCACCTCGGCTTTATTCAGCCCACAGGCCCTTGTGGTCTGGAGGAAGGTAATAGATTAATTAAATGCAGCCGTGTGTGAGTGTGTGTGTGTGTGTTTTTCATTCGTTTTTATGTCGTAATTAATTTCACTAGACAAGTCATTAAAACGCATTGTTATTTACTGTTGCCACCTTAAAAGAAGTCTTTTCTAGGCATGAAATGGACACATAGCGGTCCGAACGCGCAAAACGTGCACATGCCGTAAAAGAAATACTGACTTAACAGAATAGTAAGATGAGCAGACATGCGGGAAAGATGCTGATTTGGTGTCTAAGAAGCACTAAACATGTTCCTCCCGCAGTTTTAGAAGCAAAAATTAGATGAAAGCAATCAGCTTCCATGTGCTTTTGGAGGAGGGTTCCAAAATGTCTGCAGCGGCAACACGTCCAGCGTTTGGCGGACGCTTTCACCGACGCCTTGACATCACGCAAACGATCTGAGGCCGAGGAGCATGAGCAGATTTGTGGAATTAGAGGATTGAAGCGTTGATCTTGTGGTTGGCTCGCCGGGTTTCAGATCCATGGCCACTTTATTAACGACAGTTTACCTCGTGGATTCACTCTCAGTCCCCGAACGTCCCGTTTCGTCCGTCGTCACAGAGGTAATTATTATACCGTTATTGAGCTCAAACGGATTAATCCCTTAATCTAATCTAATCTCGTTTAAGTATCCGCAGCACATAATGGAATAGGACTAGATTGTTTTGTTTCGAGTGTTTTTTTATTTCTTTTATTATTTTTTTTATTTAGCCTTTTCAAATTCATGGCCCCGATCGTGGATCAGATCTGTCCCCCGCGGCGGTCGAGACGGCGACTGACCCAGAAAAAGGGTTCAGAATCTCAGACGCCGGCCCCGGTTTCCTCTCGTCTGTGCAAATGTAGCGCCGTGTAATCCCGCCGAGCGGGTAGCAGGTCAGGGTCTCGGCGCCGCGCCGACATTCGGACGTGTCCGATGCTAAACGCCGGGGTACATGTAGGTACGCTGCACCTTTTGCTTTCCAGATGCTTCCTGTATTATGCGGCTCCGCGACCTGCTGCGCCAACACTAATCCTCTTCTTGGAACAGAATGATGCTGATGGGATGAGTCAGGCCACCGTTAGTGGATCTGTAACACCGCGGCTCTGATGCTGTGAAACCAGTGGCATGACTGTGTGCTGGAGACATGCCATTTAAGAGCGCTTTTAGTGGTCCATATGGCTCCGTACACATTTTTAGATGAATACTACAGTATGAGACTGAGTTGTAGGCATGTGGTTCCATTCCCGGTCCCACCGAGTGCTGTGGCTGAAGTGCCCTTGAGCGAGGCGCCTAACCCTAATTGCCTCCCAGACTTCATGTACAGGGCTTGCATCACTCAGTGTGTGTTTGTCATTCATCCATTCATTATCTTCCGCTTTATCCTCTATTAGGGTCGCGGGGGGTTCCCCATGCCCATCCAGGGGAGAACGTTTCGGGCGCTGGGCAGATACACCCAGAACAGGACGCCAATCTATCACTGGACACACACTCACTCACACAGACACACTCTATATGGGGCAATTTTGAGAATTCAATTGACTTGATCCATGTTTTTGGACTGTGGGAGGAAACCGGAGAACCCGGAGGAAACCCACGCGGACACGGGGAGAACATGCAAACTCCACCCAGATGGGGATTCGAACCAGGAATCCCTAGTGCTGAGAGTATATTATATATTATATTAAATATTATATAGAGTATATAATATTTATAATATCGTTAAAGACTTATAACTTAAATATTTTCTTTTACCCCATTTTTATCTCTAAGACAAAACACCTAGTAAAAGAAAAAAAGAAACACACGCCCATACATATATAAAATGTAAGATGCTAATAAAAATGTAGAAAGTAAATAAATAGATAAATAAATAAATAATAATATTAATAATAAAAAATAAAATAACTAAATAAATTAAAATAAAATAAAAATAAAGAAGAAAAAGGGCGGCACGGTGGCTTAGTGGTTTGGCACGTTCTCCTCTCAGCGCTAGGGATTCCCGGTTCGAATCCCCATCTGGGTGGAGTTTCCATGTTCTCCCCCGTGTCCACGTGGGTTTCCTCCAGGTTCTCTAGTTTCCTCCCACAGTCCAAAAACATGGAACAAGTCAATTGAGTTCTCCAAATTGCCCCTTATAAAGTGTGTGTGTGTGTGTGTGTGTGTGTGTGTGATGGTGTGTGTGTGCCCAGTGATAGATTGGCGCCCTGTCCAGGGTGTATCTGCCCAGCGCCCGAAACGTTCTCCCCTGGATGGGCATGGGGAACCCCCCGCGACCCTAATAGAGGATAAATTGGGTGATAATGAATGAATTAATGAATAAAGAAGAAAAAACCATGATCACTTTTGTAACGTGCGGGACGTCTAGGGTGCTGCGTGTTTTAGAACCTGCACAGTGCTCTTATAGTTTAAAGCCTTAATCTTCTCTTCTAAAGGCCGATTCCGGAGCCCTCTGTGACGTCTGCGTTTTGGTTAATACATGTTGCCAGACAATGAAATGTTTTTAATTTTAATATTAGAAGCTAATTGCTGTAAATGTGTTATAGACGTGTAACGAGTATTTACAACTGAGGTGCTGGCTTATGGAAGAGATTCTCTATTTAATGACACGAGCAGGACTTTGGGAGTGCTCTGTTGATTTAACCCCGTGCCCGTTTGGATGTTTTGTAGGGGACAGCGGGAAGGTGACCACGGTCGTAGCCACACCTGGACAAGGTCCAGACCGTCCACAGGAAGTGTCTTACACAGATATCAAGGTGATCGGTAACGGCTCGTTCGGGGTGGTGTATCAGGCCCGGCTCATCGACAGCCAGGAAATGGTGGCAATCAAGAAGGTTCTGCAGGACAAGAGGTTTAAGGTACGTCATCAGAAGTGTCTGCTGCACCTCTATGATGTCATCATGCTGCAATGTTTAAATATGAAACTAATATGTGATTATTTATCACAGAACCTTAAAAAAACCCATTTTTTTTGTCATTACATTCACTCTGCTTATTCCTTTATGAGGGTCCCATGCCCCTCCAGGGGGAGCGTATCGGGCGCTGGGCAGTCTCAGGACAGGGTGCCAGTCTGTAGCACATTAAATAAGTTTTATTTATTTATAAAGACGTTTGCAGGCGGCACGGTGGCTTAGTGGTTTGGCACGTTCGCCTCTTAGCGCTAGGGATTCCCGGTTCAAATCCCCATCTGGGTGGAGTTTCCATGTTCTCCCCGCGTCTGCGTGGGTTTCCTCCGGGTTCTCCGGTTTCCTCCCACAGTCCAAAAACATGGATCAAGTCAATTGAATTCTCAAAATTGCCCCATATAGAGTGTGTCTGTGTGAGTGAGTGTGTGCCCAGCGATGGATTGGCGCCCTGTCCTGGGTCTATCTGCCCAGCGCCCGAGATGTTCTCCCCTGGATGGGCATGGGGAACCCCACCGGGAACCTAGTAGAGGATAAAGCGGAAGATAATGAATGAAAGATGTTTGCAGTAGTTTATTATCTTAAAGCAGCTTTACTGTGTTCTAAGCCCGAACGTTTAAAGCCAAATTGTTATTCATCCATTATCTTCCGCTTTATCCTCTATTAGGGTCGCGGGGGGTTCCCCATGCCCATCCAGGGGAGAATGTTTCGGGCGCTGGGCAGATACACCCAGGACAGGGCGCCAATCTATCACTGAACACGCACACACTCTATATGGGGCAATCTGGAGAACTCAATTGACTTGATCCATGTTTTTGGACTGTGGGAGGAAACCGGAGAACCTGGAGGAAACCCACCCGGACACGGGGAGAACATGGAAACTCCACCCAGATGGGGATTCGAACCGGGAATCCCTAATGCTGAGAGGAGAACATGCTAAACCACTAAACCACCGTGCCGCCCCAAATTGTTATTGTTGTTTCAAAAAAACAAAAACAACAATAAGCCTTGTGAGGACCAAGGCTGAGTGAGGGATTCATCCTCTTTGAGCAGCTGAGCCTCATTAAAAGTGCAGGTCATAAATGAATAGATTGCATTTAATTAAGTGTCCATTAAAACTCCTGCTCAGACCCTAAACGCCAAATTCAGAGAACTAACACGCGTTTGTCTTTGAACCAACGACACGACTCCGGTGCACCTTAGGTTTTCCTAAAGTTCTCCTCATAGTGTTTAAATAGCTGACACTATATATCAATACACAATATCAATTAAAATTCCTCAGAGTTTCGTTGTCTGGCCCCCAAAGCGTCACGTGTAATAGACGGTGAGGTAACGGTTCCCTCTGTCCCCCCCCCTCTCTCACAGAACCGAGAACTACAGATCATGCGGAAGCTGGACCACTGCAACATCGTCAGGCTACGTTATTTCTTCTACTCCAGCGGAGAAAAGGTAATTCAGCGCTCGTGTTTCCTCATGTGTGAAATTTAAACGAACCAAAGTCCGGTGTGGAACTCTACCTGTCCTGATTAAATCATGTCCTCCTCTCTCTCTCTCTCTCTCTCTCTCTCTCTCTCTCTCTCTCTCTCTCTCTCTCTCTCTCTCTCTCTCTCTGCCGTGTAGAAGGATGAGGTGTATTTGAATCTAGTGCTGGATTATGTACCAGAGACAGTGTACAGGGTGGCACGCCACTTCAACAAGGCCAAGACCACCATCCCCATCATCTACGTCAAAGTGAGTCCTCTCTCTGACCCTGAACAGGAAAACGCTTCTGTATGCTTCCTGAAGAGAATCGGAACTATTATTTATATAAATATATATATATATATATATATATATATATATATATATATATATATATATATATATATATATATATATATATATATATATATATTAGTTTATAGTTTATACACATCTATCAGTGTCTCAACTGTCTGTCCTTCAGTCTTCGACTTTTCTTTTACTTTGTCTGACTCCTCCATCCATCCATTATCTTCAGCTTTATCCTCTATTAGGGGGGGTTCTCCATGCCCATCCAGGGGAGAACGTTTCGGGTGCTGGACAGATACACCCAGGACAGGGCGCCAATCTATCGCTGGGCACACACTCACTCACACAGACACACTCTATATGGGGCAATTTGGAGAACTCAATTGATTTGATCCATGTTTTTGGACTGTGGGAGGAAACCCACGTGGACACGGGGAGAACATGGAAATTCCACCCAGATGGGGATTCGAACCGGGAATCCCCAGCGCTGAGAGGAGAACATGCTTAACCACTAAGCCACCATGCCGTGCCTGGCTCTGGCTCTTTTTAATTTTTTTTTATGATTATTATTTTTTATTATTATTTTTTAATTTTTTTTACATTTTCTTTCTTGTCGTTGTCATGCTCTTTCTCTCTCTTTTTGTCTCCCTCCCTCTCTCTCTTCACTCGCTCATATATATATTTTTCTGTCTTTTTCTAATCTATTTTTTGTCTCATCTTCTCTCTCTCTTGTTGTTACATTAAAGTCTCTCTCTCTCTCTCTCTCATTCTGTTATATTTCTCCTGCATCATTCTCTCTTTGTCTCTGTATGTCTGACTTCATCTTTCCCGTCTTAAACTTAACTCGCTCTGTTTCATTCACGTCCGCTTTCTCTCGCCTCGTTTCTTTGTCCCCTAAACCGTCTCTCTCGTCCCGTCTCTTCCTCAGGTGTATATGTATCAGTTATTCCGCAGTCTGGCGTATATTCATTCCCAAGGCGTCTGCCACAGAGACATAAAGCCACAAAACCTGCTGGTGGATCCCGACACGGCGGTTCTCAAGTTGTGTGATTTTGGAAGGTGTGTATCTGAGAATCTTCTCTTATTATTATTATTATTATTATTATTTAATTTAATTTTTTTATTTTTTTTTTATTATTATTATTGTTGTTGTTATTATTATTATTATTGTTATTATTATTATTATTATTATTAGTGTAATAGGACTGGTCTCTTCGTTAGAACTTTATAGATTTGAAACCTCTTAGCATTCCAACAGTGACGAGCTTTTTTTTAATTATTATAACAGGGTAAATTTGATCTGTCCTCTGTCCTGCCCAGAAGTGTCTTCTGCTTTAACCTTAAACACATTTTGCTTTAGATGCTTAAGGGCTCGACCTTTAACCATTTAGTCACCGCTGTCCATCGGTTTTATGAAATAATTACACACTCGAGACCAAGACATTGTGCTGTCTTTGTACGTTAGCGGTAGCAGAACCTCAAGGCACCCGAGTAGCTTCATTACACTGTACACAAAGTTTTTATTAATTAGATGCCAGCAATTAGTTTCGAACCAAGAGCTTGAGGAGATCTTTGAGGGATTTATTTGTGGTGGACTCTTTAATAGCACCAGAGAGACCTATTAGGTTCCTTTTAGGAACTATAAGGCAAAGAACCCCTGTGTACATTCATATGAACTTGATGTAAAATGAGGAGACAAACATGGACAAAGGGACCAACAAGTCATTGTGAGCGACGATGGTGGACAAGACTAGCCGTGAGTTTATTAGAGGGACAGAATGAGGGGGACATTTTAAAACCAAAGTAATTGTGATTGTTCTTATTGACTCGTGTTGACGTCTCTTACAGCGCAAAGCAGTTAGTTCGCGGCGAGCCCAACGTGTCGTACATTTGCTCGCGGTACTACCGCGCCCCAGAGCTCATTTTCGGAGCCACGGATTATACCTCCAACATCGACATCTGGTCAGCCGGCTGCGTGCTGGCCGAACTGTTGCTGGGTCAGCCCATTTTCCCTGGAGACAGCGGCGTCGACCAGTTAGTTGAAATCATAAAGGTGAGCGGGAAACGCACGACAAGTTAAAAATTAGCCACCTGCTTTGGTTAGGTTCCGGTCCGTTGTGTCCCGGCGCTCATCCCGCCTCCACCTTGCTGTCTGTCTCAGGTCCTGGGGACACCCACGAGGGAACAGATCCGAGAGATGAACCCCAACTACACGGAGTTCAAATTCCCACAAATCAAAGCGCATCCCTGGACTAAGGTATCGCCTGCTCACCCCGTTAGAGGGTTCGGACCGGTCACGTCTCACCAGGAGACGGTCACATGATGTTTTGATGTGACGATTATTATGCATTAATTAACATTACCAAAAAAAAAGTGCCAGAAATCACAGAGACAAACACACAGATAATTATTTTAGTTATTAAGTGGAAACATCCATCCATTCGTTATCTTCCGCTTTATCCTCTATTAGGGTCGCGGGGGGGTTCCCCATGCCCATCCAGGGGAGAACGTTTCGGGCGCTGGGCAGATACACCCAGGACAGGACGCCAATCTATCGCTGGACACACACTCACTCACACACACACTCTATATGGGGCAATTTGGAGAACTCAATTGACTTGATCCATGTTTTTGGACTGTGGGAGGAAACCGGAGAACCGGGGGAAACCCACGCGGACACGGGGAGCACATGGAAACTCCACCCAGATGGGGATTCGAATTTATATATATATATATGTATGTATATATATATATATATACATACATATATATATATATATATATATATATAAGGGGCTTTTACTGAAAATTAACACACAATTTAATATTCTTTTTTTTAAAAAAAAACCTGTTTTCTGTGCTGCAAGTGGAGCTTAAGAGCGCTATGCACATAATTTTCTAATAAATGTCGTCATGACAACGGTGAGGCACTCTCATGATAAATAAATTGTAATGTTTATAATCACGATTAATTGCAAAAATCGATTAATTGTCACATCCGTTGCCATGTCCGTCGTTCTGTGCGTTTGTGTTAACGAGCGTAAATCGTTATTCGTTCTAGATGATTTTGTGGGCCTGTCGTTTCCGGTTCGATCACATTTGGTGTCTCTTAGGTGTTTAAGCCCCGGACGCCCCCGGAGGCCATCTCGCTGTGCTCCCGTCTGCTGGAATACACACCCGTGACACGTCTTTCTCCTCTTGAAGCCTGCGCCCATGCGTTCTTCGACGAGCTACGCCAGCCCAACGCCCGTCTGCCCAGCGGCCGAGAGCTGCCCCTGCTATTCAACTTCAGCCCCGTAGGTCAGTGAAGCGCCGTCCGACCCCCTCAAAACCTGGAAAAGTAAAGATGGATGATGTTCATCTTTAAATCGGGAGTGCACCTTAAAAACAACATACTTTTTAATCGTTGCTCTTCTCACAGAGTGGTTTGTTGAGGTGAAGCCTTAGGCCCTGCGTCTATACCGACCTTTATAGTAGACGGGGTTGGTTGGCTTTACCTGCCCATGAGGTGTGTGTTAATTTCTCTCTCTCTCTCTCTCTCTCCACAGAGCTGTCTATTCAGCCTCAGTTAAACTCCACTCTCATTCCTCCTCACGCTCGCTCGCAGACGACGCCCATCTCGCACGGTACGCGGCACCACACACTCTCATCTTTGAATGAACCCTCTGAGCGCCACCGTATTTTAACACCGCACCCATTACGTTTGACTTTTAGATCTTGATTGTTAGTGAATATAGAGAACGGTGGACGGTGGAATGGTGAGCTTGGTCACCTTAAAGCTGCTGTTGGTCCCCTCTGCGCCCCTTTAAAAGTTGCTCATCCGCATTTAAGTTACCCAGGGAATTAAAGGTTGGGTTAAAAGAGGTCACCGGGCCATCGCAGCGCATACACACAGACAAGAATGTTCTCTTAGGACCGTTATATATCTCCAGTTTATAACTTTGTAATGTTTTTAAAAGAGTGCACGTTTGAGGAGAACATGGACAGCGGGAGAACCAAACCAAACCCCGCTTTCTAACTGTAAATCGAACCCAAATTCTCATTGAATCCCAACGATCGTCTAGGTTTGGTGTGTTGACTGTAAGCTGTATGGTATTTTAAAATTTAGATAGTATAGTGTGTTTTTCAGGGCGGCACGGTGGCTTAGTGGTTTAGCACGTTCTCCTCTCAGCGCTAGGAATTCCCGGTTCGAATCCCCATCTGGACGGAGTTTCCATGTTCTCCCCCATGTCCGCGTGGGTTTCCTCCGGGTTCTCCGGTTTCCTCCCACAGTCCAAAAAACATGGATCAAGTCAATTGAGTTCTCCAAATTGGCCCATATAGAGTGTGTGTGTGTGAGTGAGTGTCCAGTGATAGATTGGCGCCCTGTTCTGGGTGTATCTGCCCAGCG